>BGPR01009990.1:40462-54689 GCA_013235015.1 Araneus ventricosus | reverse complement strand
TTTTTTTTGTTGTCAATTTTATTTCCTTACAATGCTTTCGTTAATTTTAAAGCATGTATAAAATATTTCCAGTACATATTTCGCATTACATTTTCAAGTTACTGCGACTCAAGCGTGTTGCGACGATATTGAATGCACTTTTTTGAAAGTATGCCATTATTGTTACATAATTAATATTATTTGTAAAAATTTTCTCTTAAGACGCTCGGATGAATTGAGTATAAAATATGATATTACGATGTTTCAGTGTAGAATTTCGAATCTCCTTTAATTTTATTCTATTACGTTTCAGAGATGAAATGTCTAAGTGCATTTTCTTTCTATTCTAGACTCGATCGTTTGACTCATAAAAGAAAGAAGTAGCGATAACGATGAACAGTGAGTATTTTTGAAAATTTAGATTCTTCTAATCCATCGACAAAATAACTAAATTTTCAATCTATGCACGTTTATAAAAAAGTGTAAGTCTTAAATTAACGCTTGCTTTATGAGAAGATTTCAATATAATTTTAATACTAATAGAAATCACTACGCATATTTAGGAATTTATTTAAGCTTCAAAATGCATGCATTACAATAAACATGCAAAATGTTTAATTTCTGATATATAGTATAAAATCTCGGTAATTTTTGATTATTTAACGCCGTGCTGTCCTGATTATCTTAAATTAGAAGAAAATGAGAGCCATATCTAAAGAAATTATACTCGAGTTAACGAATTTTTAACTAACATATATCGTATCCTAAATAAAATGGGAATGTCGCTTCTTTCATATATGCACTACGTTTGTAGTTCATAACATTTAATACAGTCGTATTATAAATATACGAAAACTGCAACAATATTCGTGAGGTATCCCAAATTTTAATATTGTTGGAAAAGTAGAAGTATATTGGAAAAGTTTTAGTTTTCAACCAAATATCGAAAATGAAGTGTCTAGACAGGGAAATTCGAAATTACTGGCAGCAAAAATGTATGAAAAACATTGAATGAAAAAGAAGTCGAGGCAAAATATTTTATTTCCATGCAAGTGGCAAAAAATGGTTTCAGTATAGGTTCATTAATATTGGAAATTAGAGGAACATCACGTTGACATGAGATTCTTAGAATTTCAATTCTACCGAAGAACCGATAGGTAAACCCTCCTAGCAGACACTAAATAATTCGTAGAGGGTTAATTGTCCTTCCCCTGATGTGGCGCGGAAGTTTGGCCAGGGCACTGGATGATAGTCTGTATTATTTAGCTTCGTAATTTTGAATCCTAGTCAAATTCTAAAGATGGTTACGACGATCACTTGCTTTTAATTTACGTTATCATTTCATTCTTAGACATGTTAAATAACCCTCATTTAAATTTAAACAAGACATGAATATAACTAAATATAAAACTGTAAAAGCGGGTATATGTGCTGGACATATCTTAAATCCGTAGTCATAGTCTTTTGGATGGTGTGCTATTCTCTTAAATAAGTAATTTCTATCTTTACAGCCCAGCAACGCAGAAATTGACTAGATGAATGAATGAATGAATTGAAATGGAATGCCTTGCGTAATTGAAGATTGTATTTTAATTTCTTATCCATTCAAAATTAAACTTTTATTAATTTTATCTGTGGTCTCTTATTTGTCTATGAAACAAGATTCGGGGTTTGCAGCACAGTTAAATAAGAGGAACGTAGCATTTATTTTGAATTCTAAGAGTTGATAAGTATCAAATTATAAAACCTGAACTAGGAATGTTTTAAGTTAGAATTAGCAAATGACTGCTTGAGTCTTATGTAGTTCTTTGGTTACGTATTAATTCTGAAGTAATAATTGAAAATAAAAATCTTTGTTTCAGTTATTAAATTTCAAATGTATATAAATTATATGATGGTGACTTCATTTTATCATACAAATCTTCCAAAACGTTGGGTGTTAGTGCACATTTATATTCTAGAAGTGTAGCTGAAACGCAACTTTTTTCTTTAAAATTCATCCCTGCCTGAACCATTTCTGGTTTTTCTATGCAAAGCAAACATATCCAGCTTATGTTTCAACTTTTCCTGAATCTACATACACCAAGTCGGCAAAATATTAATAACGTCCTAGCAGCACAGTATTAATAGTGTTTGACTTCCTCTAGATTTGGCAGTAGATATTCATCTAGGCATGAACTGTATAGTTTGAAAAATCAAAGATTTTTTTACCAAACCCCATAACGTTGCAGTTCATAATTACTCCATATTTTCGAGCGATATTTCGAAACACTGACTAGAGCTTCCCATACCATCCTAGAAATGCACCGCACACGGACCCTGCCAGTAGATTTATGTTGAAGAACTCTGGACTGTCAGACTAGAAAACATTTTTCCATTCATCCAAACTAAAATGTCGGTGTTCTTGAGCCCGCAAGATCCGTTGACTTCACTGCAGAACCGAAAGAAGTCTTCTGGGTCGCCATGCATCGAAACCAGTTTGTTGTAAAATCATTCCTTAGTCCAGTCAACGAAGGCCCAAAATGGGAGTTAATAAATATTAAATTGTATTGTTTTGAAGGTTGATACACATGTTCGTGGAGGGCTCCTGTTGAACATAATAGAAGTCCCTGGACGTGGAGCTCGTCTTTCATTTCATCCGTCCTCTTTTAGTTTTTCTTGGATATCTTGAAAACTACTCAATTTTTAAATTACACGTGATACATTAAAGAGCGTAAAATTCAATACAATCACAAGCTTTTATTTTTGTTCTTATTTTATAGTTTCAAAGATATTCAAAAGAAACTAAAAGAGGGTATTAAATCCGAAATTCTGGCAAACTTTGAGACCAATTATCTTGGAAACTACTAAAGCTAGAAGAAATATAAAAGCGTCTATATGAAGGAGAATTTTACATTCTTTAATTTGTGATCTGAGGTATTGTGTATAATTTGAAAATTCAATAGTTTTCGATACATTCAAGAAAAACTAAAGAGGGATGATATCCAAGATGGTGGCGAGAGTTCCCCCCCCCCACCAGGACAAGGCCCCAGAACAACAGAAGCCCCACACGAACATGTGTATCAATTTTCGAATTTAATGTTTTTCAAACCCTCCTTTGATTGGACTACTTGTAAAGACCACGTTATACGTTTCACAATGATTTTTAATTGTATTGTTCTACAATTCTTTGCGTTGTAGCTCTTTTGTTATTGCGCTCAATGTGCATCGGTTATCTTGTACCTTTCTGTTTGTAAGCATTTCCGAAAACCATTCTGCTTTTCTCTAGAATTTTTTCTCCTTCGAAGACATTGTTTTGAGGTATGAGCACCTGTTGCACGAGAAAAGCTAGATAAAGTTTCAGAGATAACTACAGCCGACCCTTCCGTCGCCCAGAATCGGCCCTGTTCGAAATCACACAAATGTCTTGCTTCTCCCGATGAACAGACGACTTAAAACGTTTACTGTTATTTCTGACAGGGGGAAAGCTTTTGAGATTGAAAAGAGGAATGCTTTAAGCCTTTTATACTCCAATGCCAGGAGAAGAAATTTAGACAGTTATTGTGTAGAGAACTCGAATTTCGAGAGCGAAATTTAACTTTGAAATTAGTTTTTCAAATCTCGATTGACATACAAGGAAAGAAATACAATATTCGAAATCTCAAAATCGTATGCAGTTTTAAGACTGTCTGCGCAACCTCGTGTCTAGACACAAAACTAAACTAAAATCGCTTTTACCATTGATACAAATAGCCGGACTTGGTGCACCATCTCCTGGTGTCGAAGGGGTTTATCAACCGGCTCTGCGTAGAAAGTGCGAAATTCAGCAATCTGATTTTCTCACACTACAGACACGATGGCCTTCGTGAAACTAGATTCGTAGTGAAATAGCGTGTTATAAAGGGCTGGAAATGATTCCTAAATTAAATATGAAGGAAGTCTTTATTCTATTGACATTTAAAAACTGAAGTATTCCTAAAAGTAAAATGATTTACAGTTAATAAGTTATTGAAAATTGAATTTGTGCTACCTTAAACTTAGTATGCAATTAATTTCAACTGAAACAAAATTTCTTTGAAAACTCTGCAACTGTACTAAAAACTAATTTTTAAAGTACAAATTTACCACTAAAGATATTTCAGATTGACAGTTATGTATAAAAACCTGCGACAGACATATATGCTTATTGGAAACCCACAACGGTTCCTTACTACATTCGATACTATGAGTCGTGAGTGAAATTATCCCATGTGTATTTGCATCGTAAATGACAAATATTTGTGTGGAAACCTATCTTTCCCTCTTTCCAAAATGCGTTAAACGGAAAAGGATGCCGTCGCTGAATTCTGCAGAAGTGCACGGTTCATGTTTGTTAATAACTCTTGTAAAATGGTTATAAAGAGTTTCCGCTAATGATAGCATGTCTCTGAGAATTTTTTTTCGTATAAAAAAAGACGTTACAGTTTACACAGACCAATGTCCAAGTACGGAGTTGCAGAGTACGCATCAAAAGAAAATTAGTCCTCGAAATTTCGATACGTGTTAACGTTGACCACCTGGATAAAGCTATGATAGAGTTGGTAAAATTAGTCCTTCAAGTGAAGAAATCGCTTCATAAGCACTGAAAAAATAAATGTTAGACTACCTCTTGAACAACGATCCTGTAGAAGAGCAGCCCTTTATTCTATCCTCCCTTCCAAAATCAGAAGGGCTGCCTTCCCAAAATCAGAGTTCGAGAGAAGCTCGATCTATGAGGAGCAAGACGTGCTCTGGATTTACAAATTAATCTTCTTTTTGGAATAATATCTTTCTTTCAATTGGGTGACGTCAGACATACTCAACGGATAACAAACTTTTGCAATCTTTGCGAACCTTAGACACCAGCGGCATTGTATATAGTTTATCTGTAATCGTTAGAATCATTAAATTTATATTTTAAATTTAGTGACTGTTAAATTGCATCTCCACAAGAAACCGCAGAATGAGGAGAGATCTGGCCAGGTGATGGGAAAATGTGCCAAAATTGCTTTTTTTCAATGTGCATTCGATTAGCAAACAGACCGCTGATAACCACGATTTAGCAGGTAATTCAAGAAACTACTTAATTTTTTCTTTTAACCAATAGAGTGCACTTGTAAGCGAAAAATAGATTGAGACTTTCTCAACCCATGCGGTATAAACTCATTTCAATTTAAGGATGCAGGAAGTAATACAAATAAACAAACATATTACATAATCTAAATAAACGTTGATTTCAAATTAATTCATCCAAATTATATACATTGCGAATGTTAGCCATTTTTTTTCCAAGATGCATTTTGTCGTTTTACAAACCATAAATTTGAATGTAATTAAAAACGATTCCTTTTTTCTAAAGCATCTATTACAGTTCTTTATTTATCCAGATACCATTCGTTTAAGAAGATATTCTTTTGTGTGTTGCTTTGGTTGCAGGTACTCTAAAAAGAACCCCTGCTATATAAAAAAAATTAGACTTCAGCAGACGTTTACCAAGTTTCTGTAGAATGCCAATAAATATCTATACGCGAAAGCAACACATTCTTAATCTATAATATAAGGTAGGAAACGCGTGTGTTTGTCCCAAGAAATCGTAAATGGTGAATGGTTGAAAAATGAAATCTGCACAGGCTAAAGTACACGTATAGGACGACTGTGCTATATCCATTTTTAAAAAATTGATTCTTAAGATATTTAAATGAATAATAATTAAGGTAAAACATTGGAGTTTAGAGCAGTTTTTCGCCAATAAGTTTTGAAATGATCATTGCACCCAAAAACAATTTTTATACTATCCTAAAGGGCAAAAGCTTGAGAAAGTCGATACTATCGATTGTTTCAGTTGAAAGCTCCGAAATCCCGGTATAGACTTGTCTTTGACAGTCTATGTTTAAGAAACATCAATTCCTACCAAATAGAGCAATCTTATCGACGAAAAGAAAGAAAACTATAAAACGGGTAATTGCAATATACACGGTGGCCAACCGGGTAATGTTTGAAAAACAATATAGTAGATGGCGCTAGCTGAGAGCAAGTGAGACGACACTTGGTGCACATGATCATTAAAGCGGGCAATTGTATAGATGTATGTTTCGTTAGCGAGCGGTGAGTTTGTGTTGTTCAGTTGTTATTGTCAGAGGCGAAAATGAATAAATATGCAACGGATATTCGAGTGTTTATTTTGTTCGAAACGCCATGAAAATGTTAAGGCATGGTATGAGAAGTTTCACAACAAGAACTGGCCGGACAAAAGGACTGCATCCACACGATTGACTGCAAAGTCTGCTCCCGCGTGGTGGATGGATTCCAGAACCGCCCCACTGATGTCCTTGTTAACTTCTAAGCGTTTCACACGTATTTCTCCGTTTGTCATATTCAATTCAAAAGCATGTAATGGACCTTATGCATGTGACGTCACGTTCTCCGACACCGTGGTCTGCCGGAGGTAGCCATTGGTCAGTCTTAAACAGCTGACTCAGAACAGTTTTTATTTCTGAGTCACTTATAGGCCGATCGTTTTGTTTATTCCTCCACAGCTGTTTTTCTATACTCTCGAACCCAAACTGTGCATAAGGTCCATTCATGTTTAAATATATAATTACTTAAAATACCATGGATAAAATATTTTTAGTTGTTCAGAGTCTTGCTTAAACGCAATAAAGACAGAATTATTCGCTTTAAAAACAAATTTTTAAGACTCTAAAGCTAGCACATCAAAATAGCTAACCGCTCAGAGAGTTAAAGAAAGTAGTCACCTCAAATACCTTTTATCAATAATTGCCTACTAAGTAATTTCAATATATATCATTAAAATGTTTTCTTCACTCTTATTTGTTTTAAAATTACGATTTGTTTCAAACACTACCCGCTATGCCACTATGCATATAAAACCATGTATGTATGTACTTCTGTTGTCTCCGTAGCAATGATGGTGGAGGAAAAAACATAGTTCCAAGGTTTGCTAGACTCCTGCATCGTGATTCAAAGAACGGAGTCAAAAAGAATAGGGTTGTTTATCTGCTAACCGAGGGTTCAGACGACACGGGAGAAGGCAATGGAAAACAAACTAAAGACGCTGCAGAGAAGATCTGTTTTATTAAGTTTAAAGTGTTATAGTTAAGGTATTTAGCATTGAAAACATTCTTATTCCAAGCAACACCGTGTAAATCAGCTAATTGAGATACAATTATTAGAAGGGGAGAGTTCGAATTTAAATCTTCATTCTTATCTTCATCTTATTACTTAAATTCCTGAAAATCAGGCTCTATAATTATGTTTCCGAAGGACACGACTGAAAACTTTCTCAAAATTATCGACGTATTAGGTTGCGTAAATCAATTGCTAAAAATCTCTAAAAGATTTATATACTCCACTATCAAAAAGAAAAACATTATTATCCTTGAAGAATTTAGTTTCAGGCACTACCATTTTGAGGGACACCTATTAAACTGTTAACGGGCACTCAAGTCTTTATTTACTAAGGTTCAGCAATATCATTACTGGAAGTTGATTACCTTCGCATCCTTAGATCAACCTATGTAATACATTAAATTGAGAAATTTTGACATGAAACACTAAAACTAAATAAATATTTTATGATGCTTTAAAAATTCGGCAAAATTTAATATGTATTTTTTATATTTCATTCGATCACGATAAAATCCACTATATGGGAATTCATTTCTATTCTAATAATTAGCGATGCAATGTTATAATGTTGCATGTTGTATTATAGCATGTTGTATGATAGATCATCAGGATCAATTTAGAGAAAACAACCAAAATATCGTTCTGATTTATCGTGAAAGAAATTCGTCCCGTGCAATTGAGTTCAGATGAGAAAAGCATGAAGATCAAGATACTGGTGTAGCTTCAAATCCACCATCGGATATTCTAGCAAAGAATATAAAATTTCTCATCATAATAATAGTGTTGATGTAAATTATAAACAAGACATTTGATTAGTTATAAGCAATAAACAAACAATAAATGCTCCATGTTTTTCATGTGATGAGTGGTTATCAGTATAATAATTTAATACTTTTCTGCCTGGCTAAGCTTTTTCTTATATTTGCATGCTTTAGAAATATTTTCAATTTCACTAAAATTTATTTTCTGATAAATAATATCTGTGTCGTAAAAATTAATTCATAAATTATACTGCAAAATCTTTTATTCATTTATTTTGCTGACCTGTACATCTTATGCAAACATGTTGAGGATCTAAAGGTATATTTGTATCGAAATGAAACATTTCTGATCTATGTTAAATTAAAAAAGTCTTGTCCTGAATTGCATGTGCATGATGCAAAGTACTTCTTTCCCACACCTAAACAATATGTCAAGTGTGAAACAGCAATCTGGCAACAAACTGTAGGGAAAAATTATTTCTTAAGTATATAACTTCATTTTTCTGCTTAAATTATGTAAATGGCACTATTATTTTCATATGATTGATACTTCTAAAAGTTAAATAGGGAAAAAATTAAAATACATTCAATGAAATGAAAGAATGATTTAAGTTGAAAATGATTTCTGTCTCTCTAATCATTTAATTCCTATACAGAAGAGAGCAATAATGAGCATTCCCCATTTTACACCATGCGGAGAGTCACCCATATAATTCCACAATAATAAAGCGTTTGTTGGACATTGTCTTTGATTCCCCCAAAATCTAAATTTTAGTTTCTATCGTATTGAAAAAAGGAGCCTGAATACTAGTGATGTGTTGTTCACTCCTGTCGAATCCGCGGATCCGACTCCTCAAAAGGAACGACCGGATCCGATTCGGACAAAAGAAACGTATCGCGGAATCGGATCTGTGAATCCGTGGATTCGGATTTGCTGATTCCGCGGCATCATGATTCCGATTCAGAATCGCTGATTCGGATACATAATCTTAGAAGAGGATTTGTTTCGTTCTGGAATGAACGATACATCATTTGGGGTCATGGATGCAGATAAATTTCTTCTCGTGGAGCAGAAGATGCTAAGATTCGGTTGATTTGAATGAATGCAATCGGTTACGCTGTTCATACAGATCGATTTCTGAGGTTGTTTTCAAAGGAACCAGTAGAACAGTTGGTTTGATCAATGATTCTTTTGATATTGCTTGAGATGTAAAAGAGTTGCTAGTAAAAAGAATTCATAATAATTATAATTAAAAATAATAATTTTTTTTCTTAACTCAAGATTTCAATATCAAAAATAGTCTCATTAGTTGAATCTCGGTACATTAAAATTAATAGATTTGATAAAAACTATTTAAGAGAAAAATTTGAGTCTGTACTTTTTTCAAACAGTCAAGAATTTTTGGTATAAAAGTTTAAGATAAGTCAACAATAGGCACGCATTTTAAAAATTATTAACAAAAAATATTTTTCCATTTGAGTAATTTAAAGATTTACTCACATACGTCGAATTTTTTTTATATATACCTTTTGGTTTTGAACACTTCATTTAAGTATGCCATCCTCCGCACATGCTTGACAAGGTCGGTAGAACGCCATGTTTGTCGAACCCTGCTGACATGGGTTCGAGTCGCGGGCAGGCATTGTCGTTGCAAGACAAAGTTTTGAAAATTTTAATTTCGTATATTTTCTTTATAAAGTTATTTTATAATATATATTCAGCATTTTATTTTATTTTACTCTTCATTTTCAAACCTGATTTATTATTAGATAGATTTTAAATAATTCCTATTCTATTTTATTAGTTCTCCCATAGTTATATATAAGTTTAAGGAATTATTTAAAATTTATCTAATAATAAATCGGGTTTGGAAATAAAGAGTAAAATAAAATAAAATGTTGAATGTATATTATAAAATAACTTTTTAAAGAGCATATCCGAAATTAAAATTTTCAAAACATTGTCTTGCAACGACTACGCCTGCTACGATTTGAACCCGTGTCAGCAGGGTTCGACGAAACATGGCGCTCTCCCGACCAAGCCACAAATGCACGTGATTTGTCCTGCATATTTAAATGAGATCTATAGTTTGCTCAAAATTTAAAAGCAATTAATTCAACTGACAGGAATTTACTCAAAAATTACATTTTTTTAATATAGTCAATAACAGATTTCAACAGCAGTGGATCTTTGATAACTGCAAAGAGTTGTTTTATATTCCTTGATGATGATGAAAAGATTTTTTTACCGTATGGAGATCATTAGAATTGGGTGAGATTATATTTAATTAGAATGAAATCTGAGCTGAAATTTCATTAGTGAAAGCTTCAGTAAATATATTGTTTCCAACAAATTAAATGACATTCATGGGAAGTCCTAACCAGATAATAGAAATCAAAAGCGTCTCAAAATACTGAAGGTTCTAGCAAAGTTTCGATAAATTCACTTACGACATTTTAAATAATTAACAGAAATGTTAATTTAAAAATTTAATTAACAATTTAAATTAATGATTAAAATTATTAAACAAAATTATTCATTAAAATTAATATAATTAATTATCTATTGAAAATTATAATTTTATTGATTCTGATTCATAATTATATTAAAACACAAGTTCAATAATAAAGATTATTACAGTAATTATTGGCGATAAATTCATTTACGTCTCGGAGTCGGAACGAATCCGCGGATCCGATCAAAGAACTTATAAGAGAAGAAGGGACACTCCGAAAACATGGCATTGTACCAAAAAGCAATCCTGGCGAGATTTTGTAAGGAAGAAAACATTTAGGAAGTCTCGCCAGGTCCTGTTGCGCAAAGGAATGCGCAGGGGATTTGATTTGTTTCTATCGTGGCGTGGATTCGGCGTGGATCTAACTTTGGTTAACTCCCAAGGGAATTTTTTTTTGGCGTCTTCGATTCTTCTAGCTTGCTTCTAGGTCTGAGAAAACAGAATTCAGCGCGAATTATGACAGATGTATTTCTTGCAACGCCACTCGTGCAAAATCGCAGGAGTTGAAATATTTTCGCTTCTGAAAATACGAAGAAAGGTATGAACGAATTTTACTAATTTTTCAATCTTCGGCTTAATGTATACATAGTTCGTTCTCGTATCAATAAATTTCTTTAATGCTCGCATTATGTTTTATAGAACCGCATAAACCCAACATAACAGGATGGCAAGTCACGCTGTCTGCTTTCTTTCTTCTGGTACGTGAATTGTTTGAAAAAATGAAATTTGTCCTCCTCAGCCGCTTCAACCAAGATACCTTCGAAAACTATTTTTCTCAGGTATGTTGTTTATTGCTTGAAATTAATTTATTTAATTATAAAATTTGAGTTTGGCAAAAGAAAGCTGAGTAAATTAATAAATTGCTTTTATTTTATAGAACTTATTTAACACAACTTTTTCATCATTTCTTTAGATGTTTTTTAAAAAATTCAATGTCAGATTTCATATTATTTGATTATAAACACAAATTTGGAAGGTTCAATTTATTTTAAAATTTAACGATATTTTAAACATTTAAGAAATCTTTTAAGGCTGACTTAAATGAGAAATAAGTAAATTGTCTAAAATAATTTGCTGATGACCGTAAAATATACATAGAAACTTAAAAAATTTTACTAATTCCATGTGTTTAATTGATATTTTCTCTTTAGGTGAGGCGAAAAGGGGTTAGCAATGAGCATCCTACTCCAGTGTACTTCCTGCAGAGGACACGGATGTTATTAGCGGAAGGAATGTCTGTTATGTGTGGCAATGCCAACTGTGAGCCAGATGATGACATCATTCTTGAATCCACCCAAATCATCCCGCAAACAGATGAAGATTGCCTAGAGCTTGTTATTGATGAATCCGCCACCATCATGGATTGCCCAGAAGCACAGGAAAATTGGGATGATTTTGAGCTCAACAGTGCCACTTATGTGGCTGGCTACATATAAAAAAATCTCTTCAGAAAATCAAACTGTGAACTCTGCAAATCAAATATATGCCAAGAAAGCAGCAACTGCCACTAACTTTTTTTGGTCATTTAAGGAGTTTGCTGACTCAAAAACCGGATAACAATATCCTTCGCAACTCTTTGTCAATTCGGTGAAATTTTCAACAATATTTTTTTAAACACAAGTCATGAAAGGGGAAATATTGAAAAGATTAATAGCAAATTTGAGGGAAGTTGAAAATTCTTTTTTGTCTTGCAGTGAACATTCAACTGAACTTTGGGAATTGATAATAAATTTATATGTCAGAACAATGCTGTACAACAAATTAAAAATTATTTCCAAGAAACAAAGTAATTTTTTAAAAAAACCCAAAAATTAAAAAAATTGCAATAAAATCTAAAAATATATATAGCCATCATTTATGTACATTTCATTTTATATTTTCTTTAGTTCAATGTATTTGATATATATTTAAATTGCATTCAAATATAAATGATAAATGATAATTTCATTTCATTATTAAGATAAACAATTACTGATGAACTGACTTTGAATGTATTAGTAAAATGCTTTAAATTTTGCTACATCCTATTTAATTTTCATTGTGCTTCCATAATTTATCTTGATCAAATTTCTTATGAAGGAATTACGCTCTTCAAGAATTTGAACTGTATGAAAGAATATTAAAACTAACTGTATGAACTGTATTTTTCTATAAGTGTTATGATGGTTCCATACATCCTATTTAATTTTGATTGTGCTTCCATAATTGATCATTATCAAACTTGTTATGAAAGACTTACCCTCTTTCCTTTTATTTATGTCCTTTTATTTATATTTATTAAGCATGGAATCGAAACCATATATATTTTTTTTTAATTAAGGTAAAAAGAAGTGTGAATCCAATCCAAAAGGTTCGTGGAAGAATTGCTGAGACATTTTGTGGGAATACAAAAAAAAAGAGAGATAATGGTCGTGAATCTCTATGTGTATGAGAGAAAAATTTACACTAGAAATATAAATAACGCTTTTAGTCTCTTACTTCAATTATTATGAATTATTTATAAATTTAATATTGCGATCTGTAAAACATTTTACTTTTCTTCTTATTTTAGAAGTATAATTTATCGTATTTTATAAGTGTTCCGAACAAGCATTAATGCTCGTTCGGAACATGTCTTATTTCTATCGAGTAATATTCTTCTTTAAATTATTATTATCGTAGACATTGAAAACGATTCCCATTAGAAATTTGCTTGAATGGTCACGAAGAAGCAACATAGGAAATATTACGTAATATTTCCAAGAAATCTGCGGAATTTTCTTTTTACTGATGAAATTCATTTTTTATTTTTATTTAAAATTGAAAGATGTAAATTTTAGTATGCCACTCGTAAGTAATTTTTGTTTCTATAAATTTTCAGCATATATTTTTATTGTAACTATAAATTTTTAAAAATTGCAAAAGAGCGATTTTTTTTTTTCGGTTTTAAGTTTGTACATCTAAGGAAATTTTATTTCCAATAGTTAGTTAAAATAGGATTTACGAAAGAAAAATGTATTTCAGCAATTAGTTTTAGTTCGTCTGGTAATATTACTGTAGAAGTTATGGAATACAATTTTCAAATCAATTTTCGTGCTGAAATGGCAGATATGGAAATATCAACTAGAATAAAGAACACCTTGATCAATAATAATGATCTCAGAGTTTCTAGTGACGTATACCTCCAGCATGAAATTTGACGATGTTTTATTATTCTAATCAAAAAAGAATGGCCGTGCGTGCATTGCAGAGTATCTCTGACGACAAGTATAGGTAGCGCTAAATGTTTTCATCTCCCATAGCGCCCTCTAGTGGTTTTGAAATTGATTTCAATGGAATTATCTGTAATTTGGAAACTAGCACTTGAACTGATGGCACCCTTACTTAAAAATATATTCTTGCTTTAAAATCTATTTCGAGATAAATACTTTCTGTACTTCGTTCAGTTACGTATTGCTAGGACGTGGGATCTGTATGTTTTACTCAGAATTACCAGACATAATCTTATTATATTTATTTGAAGAAATCATAATTATCGATACGAATGCCATTAATTTTCTTATTACAATTAAATGGGGAATATTTGTTTTCATCACTAGTCTGTACCTTAGGAAAAAAGACGAGATTACCACTCTGCAGTTTTATGGACCGATCATAGCGCCCTCTTTGCACCTCGTTCACCGCACTGTTCAGAATCACTTGAATCCGACTTTCGAAATGCGATGGGCATTAACCCGGTACGAAAACAGGATATGTTTCCACATTATATCGAAAGCGAGTTAAGAGAAAATTTATAGATCAAAACAATTTACTTTCGCGTGCGCAAACAGAAGATTGAACTTCCAG
>BGPR01009990.1:8614-37878 GCA_013235015.1 Araneus ventricosus | reverse complement strand
GGGTTTTTTCCGCACTATTTTCGTAGACTTCAAAAACTGCTCATGATATGGAATAATACTGCTGACACATTACGCACTATTCCATAAAAATTTATGTTGAACTGTATTTTGATTTTATTGCTCAGTAATATGACTTGAGAATAAAAATAATCTCAAAAAGTTTTCTTTGGTTATTTCAAAGATACTATTAAAATAATTTTCCATTTATAATTCTATTGTCAGTAAAATAAGTTTAAAATGATATTCTATGAAAATATGGAAAATACCTCTATAAATTATGAATATTACATTCATAACTATATTGTAGATACTATGATATGGTTTTATGGCATTTGAATAGTTAGATTGTGATGTAATTTTACTGTTTGAAAATTGTTATTTGTGCTCAAAATTAACAAAGTAATTTTGTGCTCTTTATTAAGTTACATCTAGGACAAGGCTTTCTAAATTTTAAATGGTCGATTGAAAAATGGATGTAAATCCATGACCTGCTTAAGAATATCTGTAGTCTGGTTTATGTTACTCTAATTTATTACACTGTAAAAAATTTTGGTGTGATACAACACCAAAAATGGTGGCAACTACTTTACACCAAATGTGGTGCAGTAAAACACCAACCATTATTTTTGGTGTAGTGAAACACCAACCCAGATAGCACGTAAGTTTGCAGCAAGTTTGATTTTGACTTGTCATGGCAAAATTTGACGCGTCAAACTTGAATCGAACTTGTCGCAAGTTCGATGTGACAAGTAGCGCCACCTCTTTGCAAATCAAACTTGCAGCAAGTATGCAAAACAAGCTTCCTGCAAAGATAGCACAATAAAGAGATAATTATCTTTGTCTCTGTTTTAAAAAACATCCGATTTTTAGTAGCATCTCCTAGACCGTAATTCTTTTTTATTAATTCAATAAATCAATGATAATTTGTGAAAAAAATAACTTTTTTATAAAAAATTTTTTTGAAGCATTTTCCATCTTTTTACTAAATATATCACTCTCACTTTAAAGAAAACTATATCACCTTTTTCTTTTTTTATTTTTTTTTTGAAATTTTAACGTTTATAAACAAAATTAAATCTAAAAAACAGTCGGTGTTTGTTGAAAAATAATAACTAGACATTTTGTCCCATTTTAAAGTAATTACTTTTGAACTCTAATTTCATAATTTATTCTACTAGCAAAACGTAGTTATTAGCGAAAATCGCTCTCTCTTTGACTTCAAATCGTATTCTCAACTCAAAAAATTAATGAAAACCAGAAAATAGTTTAAAATAAATCGTATACGAATCGCATCGAACGATGTTTTAGCGAAATCTATCCACTCCTCTCAGAGTTCAGCTGGCTCAACGGTTAGCGTCCCCGCTTCGGAACCGGGAGGTCGCGAGTTCTATCCTGGGTTGTGTTCGTGTTCTGTTTTTGCTATAATTTGCAATGAGTTTGACACGGCAAACTTGCTGCAAGTTCGTTTCATGGTGACTTCGGAGCTTTCGTTAACTTGCTGCAAGCTTACTGCAAGCTTGCACACTTGTCATGACAAATTTGTGGCAAACTTGCACTCTTGTCATGACAAATTTGTGGCAAGCTTGCTGCAAACTAAAATTGCTATCTGGGAAAGATAATTTTTGGTGTAATCAAACACCAGGGATAATTCTTGGTGTAACCAAACACCAGGAATGTTCCTTTACACTACTTTTGGCGTAAAGTAGTTGCCACCATTTTTGGAGTTCAGTAACACTAAAACACAGGGCCTATGTAATACATAAAATATTTTATATCCTGACATGAAACACCATAAAAAGTAAGAAAAATCCGCTGGTTATTCAAGTATACTAGAAAATAAATACCTTACCTATAAGACATATATGAATATTATATAAAATATAGTTATACATGAAAGTTGTCAAAATAACACAAAAACAATAATATGCTTAAGGCATATAAATACATGTGGGTGGGTGAATATTAAACAAATTTTACTACAAAATCTGAAAAAAAAATAAATCCCTAATTTTCAATATATATAGCTCCGAGAAGTTCTAAACTGAAATCATTAAAAAATTATTTAAAATAATCCAAATAAAACTTTGAATCACAGGAGTTAAAATAAATATTCTGACACAAGAACACACTATTCCGATGTAATTCAAAGACTGCGCCAATTATATTAAAACAGCAAACAAATAAGAATAAAATAAAATCATCTGTCTTATTATCGTATGCGTGTTTCAGGTGGGAGAAAAATATGTAAAGTATTTAAATCCATAAAAAACAAAATATCGAATATTAATGAATGAGGTATCAAAATAGGCTAAAATGGTAATAGGAAATTATAAATACATTAATTACTAGAAGTAAATTTAAATTATTTGAATAGCAAGAAGTTCTAACCAAATTCCTTTTAAAAACCTGAAACTAAACTTTAAATTACTAAAAACTAAATAATCAAATTATAAAATTAAAAATTTACCTTTATATCATATATATGTAAATGTTATAAAGAAATTTGAATGCTAAAATGTATGATAAGATGTTTTCTAATAAAAATTATTTTCATCAATCAGAAATCAGGCACTTAAAACTTCTTGGTACACATAATTGAATTTCAACAGTTTCATGAGCCCTAACTTCATTCCAACAAACTTCAAAATATCCACACTTATCAATGAATTGTTGCTCGGAAAAGCTTCGCCACATGCATGCACACTCTCTGCAATAATTATTTAGCAAAAAAAAATATAACTTTTCTCACTGGGTAGCTATTTATATGTTAAAACCTCAGAAATTTGAGTTTTCGAAAGATGAGTTAACCCATTTCACCAACTTTTTGCTTAAAAAGTACACTTTCAAGTGACAAATGGCTTTAAATATGTTCAGATTCACTATTCAAAATTATAACCCATAATACTTATTTACTTTTACCTTTATAAAATTGACAAAATGGCCTTTATTCAAAATTTAAAAAAAAAATTCTAAAATTCTTGCATTTGAAACCAAAATTTTAAAAATGCCTTTTTTTTTTACAGAAATAATTATCATAAAAGCTTTCCCAAATGTATACACATTCACTGCAATAAGTATTTAGCAAAAAAAGATATAACTTTTCTCACTGGGTAGCTATTTATGTGTTAAAACCTCAGAAATTTGAGTTTTTGAAAGATGAGTTAACCCATTTCACCAACTTTTTGCTTAAAAAGTACACTTTCAAGTGACAAATGGCTTTAAATATGTTCAGATTCACTATTCAAAATTATAACCCATAATACTTATTTACTTTTACCTTTATAAAATTGACAAAATGGCCTTTATTCAAAATTTAAAAAAAAAATTCTAAAATTCTTGCATTTGAAACCAAAATTTTAAAAATGCCTTTTTTTTTTACAGAAATAATTATCATAAAAGCTTTCCCAAATGTATACACATTCACTGCAATAAGTATTTAGCAAAAAAAGATATAACTTTTCTCACTGGGTAGCTATTTATGTGTTAAAACCTCAGAAATTTGAGTTTTTGAAAGATGAGTTAACCCATTTCACCAACTTTTTGCTTAAAAAGTACACTTTCAAGTGACAAATGGCTTTAAATATGTTCAGATTCACTATTCAAAATTATAACCCATAATACTTATTTACTTTTACCTTTATAAAATTGACAAAATGGACTTTATTCAAAATTTCAAAAAAAAAAAAATTCTAAAATTCTTGCATTTGACACCAAAATTTTAAAAATGCATTTTTTTACAGAAATAATTATCATAAAAGCTTTCCCAAATGTATACACATTCACTGCAATAAGTATTTAGCAAAAAAAGATATAACTTTTCTCACTGGATAGCTATTTATATATTAAAACCTCAGAAATTTGAGTTTTCGAAAGATGAGTTAACCCATTTCACCAACTTTTTGCTTAAAAAGTACACTTTCAAGTGACAAATGGCTTTAAATATGTTCAGATTCACTATTCAAAATTATAACCCATAATACTTATTTACTTTTACCTTGATAAAATTGACAAAATAGCCTGTTTTCAATTTTTTTAAAAAAATTCTAAAATTCTTGGTTTTGACACCAAAATTTTAAATATGCTTTTTTCACAGAAATAATGATCAGCCACATGTATACACGTCAAAATAAAATTGGTTCGTAATTTAAATGCACAGAGAATATTAATCAGGGCGAATTCGAACTAGGCTTAGTAAAGAAAATTTCAGAAGCATATACGAATTAAATGCAATAAAATTCTTAAATACAAATGACATACATATAAATAAAGTTATATTTATCTTATGAAAACTTAATTATCTTTATTACACAACCTTTTAAAACGTTTCTGTGTAACGGCAGCAACCAACGGAAAAGCAAAGTTGTTTACAAATAACCTATTGTCGCCATCGGAGACTTTCCAAACGTACGCCAAAATTGGTGTTACCACAGGTGAAAATAATTCACGAATGGTGTCAGGCGCTTGTGAGCAGGGTGTAAGGATTCACCAGTATTGGTGTTGGATGCAAACAACACCACTTAAAAGTGTATAAGAAAAAGTGTGGCTTGATTTGGTGTTAACTTTAAATAAAGTGTTTGTTCACGCAGTTTTTAAGGTTTTTCAACACCAAATTTGGTGCGACATTACTCCACAGTTTTTACAGTGTACAAACAGCTATTACATGTATGTAAATAAATCAGTTTCTTTGTAAAGCATCTTATTCTTGTAAATTTCAATTCCAGTGGTGTGCATTCACCCGAAGCAAGTAAATCAGTACTTCCGTAAGCATATTTTTTCCTCGGGCTCTGTGTTGTTGTGTGTTGTAATTTCTTTTCTCTTGACTGCTTTCAAAAGAGCCATCGAGTTTCCTTTGTCGCAATAGACGAGTGCTAGAACGGATTTCATATTGAACCGCTCTTCCTTCGCTATAATTTAGCATCTCAGAAAAAATTCGACGCATTGCAAAAATGTGCGCAAGTGATTAATCTTGGGTTTGGTTGAAAGTCGCTTTCCTATTGGCTCGTTGAGTTCATGGTCAATAAGTCATATTCTTCCTCGCTCACACTAATCACGTTACTTTTTGGAGCTGGCTCAATATAGTAGTTTACATGCCGATTTTTGGTGCGACGTAAAAAAAAATGCATGTTTAAGGAGAGCAAGTGATGCATGCTTCATAACGCCACCTCCATTGAATTCATTCTCATTGCATCACTTTCTCGTTCATACTGATTGCATGTCTTTTCAAGGCGGGTGTAGAGCTTCGTATTTACGCGCAGAGAAAAAAAATTGGACGAATGATTAATAGGACCGGATTATCAAATAGACAAAGTAGACCACTTTTAACGCTCCGACGCCTTGATATTTTTTCGTGTATTTTCAGAGCAATTTAATTTTGTGCTTTCATTTGCTGTAAAAAACTGTGTATTTGAACTTATTCAAATTTAAATCAAGTTTCGTTTAAATTTTAGAACATTGATGGCACAATTTTTAAGCTGGCTTCCATTACTTCAATTAGAATTTCATTTGAGTTGAGTACATTGATTTGAAGATAAACTACAAAAAATGTTACTTGATTTTAATTAAAATTATTTCTCTATCACTGTGGATTAAAAACTGTCCAGGTGGTGCAAATCTGAAACATTCCCCTATTATATCTATCAAATTTGTATAAATGATATTGTGGCTATTATGTGCTCTAAAAGCTCGATTTATTCAGTATGTTTTAGAACCACTGCACACCACTGTTCAATTCCATTTTTAGAAGATTCTTCTCATTTTTATTTACATATATTTTTAATATAGAGATTTTCCAGAAAAATTAAAACTTTTCGTATTCGTTTGTATAAATAAAATAATGGAAGTTTATCTGATTTTTATTTAGAAAATAAAAATATCTTAATGTGTTTTAATTAATACAACTTAACATCAGAAATTTAATTTCATAGTCAATATCTTAGAACTCCTATTATTATTCACTGATTAGATACTCTCATAGGAGAATATTTCATTCATAAAAATAAAGCATGACAATTGAGTTGTGTTTAAATAAAAATAAATTCATGTGATATGAATGGATTCCAGTAGAGTTTTATTTGTCCTTTCAGGTGCTTTATCATTGCAGCTGCTGTTTGCAATTCAACAATACAACGCATACGACTGATGTCTTATATTTTATTTTGTCTTATGTTTTGATTATTTTTAATTGTCTTGTCCTAAATGCATGGATTTTAAAATTGTGCTTATGAATGAATATCATTTTGAAAGCCTCATTTAATCAGCAATGATATAATTTTCGAGTTCAAATTTGGATCAACTCAGTATTGAAATGTATTAATCTCTCAGAATGTGCACATATTTTTTGTTCCTTCTTTTGTTCGATGATATAATAAATACAGCTCATGTTCTAAAATAATTAAATATGATTTACATTTTTTAAATTTTTAATTGCGTGATACTTATTGAAAAGTTCTTAGTACTTAGGCTTGCACCGATTTCTTTAAAAAAATTTTCTGTTTGCATTTGATCAATCTATATACGATGCAATTCATCAAATAAAATATTGCATATTTATCTAACTAACTTTTGAAAACATTAAAAACTGTGCATTCTACCATCTGAGTCATTTTTGTAAAAAATTATCTTAACAGAGTGAAATAATGGAAATTCAGATTTCATTTAGTATATTTACCTGAACTCATTAATATTACTTTAACTCATTTATGCTGACCTCATATGATCTTGTTAATTATAATCTGAATAGATTCTTTAACAATGGGGTAATTTTTTACTGAATTCATAATTAAGCTAAATAAAATTTCCAGTTTTTTTTATATAGTCATTCAATGAATCACACTCTGTGCTGAATGCTTTGCTTTAGAAAATCCCTCTTTTTCTTTAAATTTTTGATAAAAAAGGCCATCGTCTTTTAGTTTAGCAGCTCATAAATATATACTGATTTCATGTATTTAGTTTAATCATATATAAATTTCACTTACATTTATAGGTTTTGTATGAAAATATGAACTCAGAAATAATTTTCTTTGATATATAATATGGTTTCATTTTTCATACCGAGACTTTTCAATATGTGAAAAATTATGAATTTCCAGTGTTTCGTATTTTAATATGCTTGCTCATTAAAATCATGTGATAGTATTTTGAGTATTTGCATTTATTATAACATCTTGCAATATGATCATATTAAAGTGTTTAATTTGATTTAAGGTTGTAAAAATTCAGAAAAGTAATTAACTTTACGAATTATTTTGTTCTATATGAATCACATTCTTTCAGTTCATTTAAGTTTCTGTAACTTTAATAAGAGTGAATGTAAATTAATTTTTTGTTGAATTTAACGAAATTTCAGAAAGTAATCGTGAAAACATTAACTTTAATCAAATAATTAATTTTTATTGGAATTGAAAATATTTTATGATCACTTAAAGGTGTAAATATAATTTAATAATTTGAAAATATTTTAAACTTCTGAATTAATGTCCACATGTTTAAATAATTGAACACTACAGAACAAAAAATTCTTTTGAAATTATACTATTTCTTTCTTATTATTATTTTTAAATTTCTCTTTCAAAGAAACAATTCAAGTGAGAAAAATGTTATTCCAGAATCATAGTATATGGGCATTAAAATTTACAGTTTATCGATTGAATTTAAATTCAGAATCGTTGAAACACTGGTTAAAATACGGTTATAACCCCATTCTTTGCATAGTTGTCATGATGGCAAGGATTGTTATCGTTCCATCCGCGTCTGATTGATATTTGTAGTTATTTTGTATGCTCTTGTGCTCGTGAGATGGCGCCACATTCTAGGAAGAACGCAATGTTAAATGAGTGCAATTGAGCACCTCTGCTCTTTCTTTTCGAGACCATGATTTTGACTTGAAGAATGTGCACTCTCGCTCCTAGACCAACTGCCTGATCATCGGTTGCCATCTGTTTAGCTATGAGCTGAGCTTGAGAATTATAGATATATAGGAGCGTCACCCCTGATCGCGATTTTCATGAACAAGGCTTCACAGCTTGTTTGTGACGTCGCATGTGTGGGATCAGAGGTCACGGAAAACTGAATTACAATTTCTTTCGGTCATCCCCATATTTATATCTTTTTAAAATTCCTTTACGATAAAAAAAAGCAGTTGCTATTTTATTTCGACATTTTTCTTGCATGAAATTAGAAAGTGAAGATATTGAAATGGAATTTCATTTCATTAAAATGTTTTCTTTGTGTGAATGAAGGAAATTACATGGCAATAAAATTTCGTGTAGTTAATTTTCTTTAACTCCCACTGTCCAGATTAAGTTTTGAAATTTGTGCATTCTGTGCGTCTTATATTAGGTTGGGTTTTTATTATTACAATGCATGAATAGATTAATTGATATGCATTTTTATTATTAATTACGTCCAATTTTTCTTAAATGATTTAAAAATAAAAGCAATGTGCTAGTGATTGGTAAATTGTGACTTTTATGGAAACTATATGATATCTATGAGTTAAATATGCTTTTACCATTTTTTGGGGGAAATCGATTTAGCGTTTTCTAAGTTTTTCTTCTGTGCACACATTGTTTTCTTTTAAGTACAGTGGAGCACCGTTTATACGTTTCTCGTTTATACGTCTTTATCATTTATACGTTTTTTTAATGGTCCCGGCAAAATCCAATGCATATTAATGTTAAATAATTTCATTTATACATTTTCCTGAAATCGCAACTTCATTTATACGTTTTTTTTTTCAAGAACTTAAGAAGAGAGAAAATGCGCATTTGAACCTCAGATTCCCACCTGCCGATTATCCCGTCTTAGACAAGGCACGCGAATTTGACCCAAACCTGCGCACTTGAACATAACCCTTACCCCTGACGAATGTGAACATCCAACTTTCTAGAGATAAGGGTTGTTTCTGTGCTCTCCCCAGGCCCAGCAGGGTCTTATCCTGTCAGCTTCAGTGTCTGGATTTTATCATTTACTAGCGGTTCATGATGCCTTCGCACAATAGAAAATCTCTGCCGTTGAAGGAAAAAATGTGCATTTTAAAAAAGTGGATGAAGACCAGCATTTAAAAAGAGTAGATCTTGCCAATGAATTGGGTTTACCAGTTTCAACTTTAAACACGCTAATTTATAAGCCCAAGATCATCGAGAAAAGCCATCATCACATCAAATCTCACACTAATCATGCCAAAGAAAAATTTAATAAAGCTCCTCGCGCCCAATATTCGCTAATATGCAGAAGCTCTAGTCTCTCATGATTATTTTGAACTGATTTATTTAGCTTATTTTCGCCCGATTCTAGCTTATGCAAGCCCTATATGGGGCTGTACCTCCAAATCAAACTTAACCCAAGTTCAGGCTCTGGAAAATAAGACCCTACGAACGATTGGTAATACTAGATGGTATCATAGAAATGAAGAAATTATGAAGTGTATTAAAAATCACCTCTCTCACCAAATTTATTCGAAAACTCTCTGATAAATTCTATGCTGACCTCTTGAAAGTGCGTAATGCTTCCATTGTTAAAATCCCAATTTATGATCCAACAGACCACTGCAATAGAAAGCGACCGACATACTCTTTCACTCTCTAATCTCCTTCCATGGCTAATTTTTCTGGTATATTTTTTAATCTCGTACAGTAACTTTAATTTAATATAATAAAAAATAATAAAATGAAAAATAATAAATAATTTAATAAAATCCCTCTTGTTTATGGTACTCCAATTCACTGCTTCATGGCTTCTCTGTCACTTTCACCTTACCTCAGAAGCTAACTAGCTAAAACCTGCAACCACTTCAACCCTGACACCCCTTCAGATGACCACTGTGTTCCTGCACTTCCAGACCCATCTTTCCCATGGAAACTGTATCATCCCATTGTCATCTCAACAAGTGAAAATCATCCCCGTCATGTCTGTCACGCATCAAGACACGCAAGTTGTGGGGCTTTCAGCCCCAATGAATTGTGTTTCCCTTCAACAATAAAAGCCATCATCAAAGTTGATCTAGTGCTTAAAAATATTTCGAGTTCAAAGCGAAAAATTTGCTGATGTAGAAAGAGTGCTTTTACAGTGGTTTAATCAGTGTCATAGTGTAAAAATTCTCATCAGTGGTTCTTTGTTTATGGAGAAAGGACAGGAAATGTTGAAGAAGCTGAACGTGGAAAGCGATGCATCATTTTCTTCAGGATGACTTCACAAGTTTAAATTAGGACAAGGCATAACAGGCAAAACTGTAAGTGGAAAGTCTTGAGATGTTGATTGTGAAACAGTGAATGATTGGATTCAAAAGCAATTGTCAGATTTTTAATGCAGATGAAACAAGTTTGTTTTATAATATTCTACCATCTCTTGCTATCAAATCGGATACGTGCCATGGTGGAAAAAAGAGTAAAGCGGGATTGACAGTGTTATTGTGGGCCAATGCAGATGGATTTGAAAAATTACCTCCTTTTATTATAGGCAAATCAAAAAAGCCCCGCTGCTTTAAAAATGTGAAAACATTGCCAACAAAGTACCTAAACAATTTAAAATCATGGATGGCCATGTCTTTCTTTATAGATTGGTGAAAAGGATTAGATGATAAAATGCGAAAACAGAAATGGCGAATCATTTTATTCATTGATCAGTGTCCAGCTCATCCACCCGATACGCTCTTTCTAAAAAAACATAACTGTCAAGTTCCATTTATATAAGTCTCTATATATTTTACAATTAGTTGCGTAGCCCGAGAACGGCGTAGGGACGAATATTTCTTGAACTGTTATTTACTACGCAATATCAAAAAATCACAAATAAAAAAAATCACAAAATCACGCTTCCCCTACCCCTATTTCAGTTATATTGGTATTTCCTATGAGTCACCATTAATGTTGTAATATGCGTTTTCCAACGATTCCAGCTCTTGTATAACGATAGAAAGTCGATTTAATTTTTCGAAAACAAATATTCACAGAAAATGATTGGATTTGTGATTTACTGGAAAGGGGATTCCAACAGTGAATTGTGTTGAGGTTATCTTCCGTGCTTGATGGGAATATTTGTGTTTAACTTAATTGATAGGAAAAGTTTTTTTAAAAGTAGTATTCGCTGAAGGTGGCATCTATTTAGAGTATATAAATCTAAAAACACAAACTTTTGCAGGTAAGTATAATAAAAACAAATGGCAATTTTGTATCTAATTTTTTCAAAACATTTTACATACATTTAATAGGCCATTGAAAATTCAAAGAGTGATTGAAATCACACTTATTTAGAACAGATAGTTAAAAATAACAATAGGAAAAATACTTGTTATTGAAAATATCGGGGACTATGCAATATGCATCCCTAGAGCTGAGTTGCTCGAGCTTTCTCGAATAATGCGGCATTCGAAGCCATGAAACATAAGCAACATAAACAGAAGCAGTGTTAAAAATCAAAGCCATGAAATATTAGCAGAAAAAGTGTTGCCAAATAGGCACAAATGTGAAACAATTAAAGTCTCACTAATCTAGATACGAAATGGATAGAAAAGGAACGTAATAACATAAGCAGAAGGCAATGTTTTTGCATACAGAAAATATGTAATACGGATTGATTAATCGTATTCTCTCCTCTTTTCTTTTCCTGAGATCATATTTTCAATCCAGATGACAAAAAATTTTATGACGGAATTTCACCGTCGAACAGTGATCCCGGCGTTTCTAGGGATTGCGTCATTAACGGCCCCTTTAACTATATAAATACATTACGGATGCATGAAATTTTAACTTTTCTTAAGGGTGAAATTTTAATTTAAGAGCTTCCAAATTTCACACACTACGGTAACTTTTAACCAAACGAATGTAAGATTGAACTATTGGCACTTTCTGCACGTTCCCGCGTTCAGCAGTTTTTGAGAAGATAGCCTCACATGCATATATAGATAGATACTTTCTTTCTTTACTCTAGATATTTCTTTTTAATAATTAGATTAAATATTTCTGGATAGACAAAGTAGAAATACACAATTTAGTTCTGCCGCAGACCTCCCTGCCGGAAAAAATACTTAGTCAATTTCACCCAAATTTTGTACACACGCTCGACTGCGTATGGTGTTTCGATTTCTGAAAGTAGAAAAAAAGTTCCTATTTCGGCCGCTAGGAGAAGTAAAGGAGCTGCGGCGAAGGCAATTTACTTATTTTTTAACATGAGCAACATCCTCTATCTGCATAAGAATTCGTGAAGCATTTTTTTTCTCCAAACGAGCACTCCGTCATGAAACCTACTTTACAAAATCGCGCGTTAATACTTGTTAAGTTGTTTAATGAACGCACATTCCTCCGCCGCACGTCTCGTTTCCTGTTCATACGTTATCACCCAAAAACATTCCGGATGGCAGAGTGATTAGCAGGTCATTTTAACCATCTTGGCCACCTCGATCACCCGATCTAAACCCTTGTGACTTTGGCTGTGGGGATATTTAAAGAGCTTCATTTATAAATGCAATGTTCCGACCTTAGCAACATATATCCCACCTCCAAGCGAATAAGTTACATTTTGCCGTGGAATGTGTTGTGCATCGAATGCAATTTCAACAGCAAAAAGACGGAGGACATATCGAGCAATATCTTTGATGATATGGTGGTTCCACATGTGATAGCAATTATTGCAAAAAAACTTTTTTAGTAATACTGTCTAATTTGTTGTTAGTTTCATGTGGATGCAATAAAAGTTACTGCCTGTTAAGGCACTTTTTCGTTCTCGATTTGACTCTCAAACTGGTCCCTTTTTGGTGAGTCTTCAAACTTAGAAACTGAATTCTTTCAAAGTCATAAATTCTCTTTCCCTGGCTTGCATAGCAAAATCTGATTCGCTTTGTAGCATTGACCCATGTTTGTTCCCCTTCATAACTTCTAAGCACTCAGACTGAGTAGAAGCGCATGTTGTGCTGGCGCTCACAAGGACAGCTGTCATATTAGTAAACAAAAGTAATGAACTCTTTGATCAATATCAATGATCTGAGAGTTTCTATTGAAGTACACTTCTGAACAGCACAAAAAATTGCATCAAACTAAAGGATTATTTTTTATTCAAATCGAATAAGAAGTAAGAATGGCGGGTGATTTACACTCCGCGTGCATTGCTAAGTATATATGCAGGAATTATTAGGTGGTGTCAAAGTTCGGCTTTTTCACAGTGACCTCTGGTGGTTGTCAAATTGAATAGTATGAAATGATTTGTATTGAAGAAACTGGCACTCTAGATGGCGCTAGTTTAAAAATCTATTTTGATAATCCTTGATAAAAATCTATATTGAGATAAGTATTTCTAAAGAAATTTCCTGTAGCTCCAATTTTGTTTCAAAGGACTAATTTTGGACGATAAGTTACTTCCAACTACCTGGTTTTCCTTCCGGTAGGAGAAAGAAAAGGACTTTTGAGCAATTATGAGGTTAAAGCTGATTGCAAATCTTCAGATGAGTATGTTTTCCTCGGATCTCAGAAACAATATCTTATTTTCTGTAATTAAAATAAAATCAGTGCGATTTTGATATCAGTGCATATAATTTTATTTTATTATGTGTGTTTACAAGTTATAATTTATTTTATTTTATTAGTGATGCCTTAACGACCAGTGACATTTTTGATATTTAGTTTTTTGATAATTTTAATGACCTTAGAATGTTGCAGTGGCGAATCCAGGTGGGCGCTATCGGGTTACAGCCTCCCAGAGCCAAGCCAAAATTCTTGATAGTATTTAAAATCATTAAAACCGATTTTTCTTATTTTCCCTCTTTAAAAAAATAATAAAAAGGTTTCAACATTGCTTTCTCGCTTGGACAGGCTTAAAAATTTTCCTATTTTTGTAGTCATTCCATTTGTACTTGTAGCTTTGACGCGGTCGAAGAGATTTTTTGGCTACCTAGATAGCACGTAAGTTTGCAGCAAGTTTGATTTTGTCTTGATATTACCTTGTCATAGCAAATTTGACGCGTCAAACTTGAAGCGAACTTGTAGCAAATTCACCGTGACAACTAACGCCACCTTCCTTGCTTTGCAAGCCTGTTACAAGTTCACCGTAACAAATAGCACCACCTCCTTTGCAAAGCAAATTTGCAAAACAAACTTGATGCAAAGATAGGACAAAGAGATAATTATCTTTTTCTCTGTTTTTTTTAAAATCCGATTTTTAATAGCATCTCCTACACCGTCCTTTTTTTTTTATGAATTCAATAAATCAATGATAATTTGTAAAAAAACTAACTTTTTTATAAAAAAAACATTTTAATGTTTTCCATCTTTTTACTAAAAGTTTTTACTTTAAAGAAAAATATATCGCCTTTTTCTTAATGTTGAAATTTTAACATTTATGAACAAAATTAAACCGAAAAAACAGTCAATGTTTGTTGAAAAATAATAACTTATACATTTTGTCCCATTTTGAAGTAATTACATTTGAACTCTAATTTCACAATTTATTCTACTAGCAAAACGTAGTTATTAGCGAAAATCACTCTCTCTTTGACTTCAAATCATATTCTGAACTCAAAAAATTAATGAAATCAAGAAAACATTTAAAAATAAATCGTATACGAATCGAGTCAAACGATGTTTTAGCGAAATCTATCTCCTCCTCGCAGAGTTTAACTGGCCGAACAGTTAGCGCGTCTGCTTCGGAACCGTCGATCGCGAGTTCTATCCCGGGTTGTGTTCGTACTCTGCTTCTGCTATAATTTGCAATGCAAGTTTGCGGCAAGCTTGCTGCAAGTTCGTCCCATGGTGACTTCGAAGCTTGTGTTAACTTGCTGCAAACTTGTTTCGCTCTTGTCGTATCAAATTTGCTGCAAACTAAAATTGCTCTCTAGGTAGTTATTTCCTTGTAATTTTTATTAAATTGTAGAAAGTATTGTATTGTTCTTAATGATTCTTATTGTCAGGTGAGTAAAGTTAAAGAGTTTTGGTTTACTTTAGCCTTGAGATTTGACATTCGTCACGACGATACAAATTTTTTATGACCTCAGCCCCCCCCCAGACCCAAATCCTAGATTCGTCACTGGAATGTTGTACTTGTCATTCTGATAGTTGTTGTTGATTGGAGGGGGAGTTATTCGTTGATTCATTAACCTCCTCTTCTGTCTCACTGTGGGACGGGTTATTGAGGGAGAATTGTCTTTCGAGACTCAATGAAATGTTTCCACCTTGTCAGGGTCTGAAGTGCAAGTTGATATTCACCTTTAAGTGCCAGAATTTTCTTACTTTTCCTACGCATAATTTTTGCCTTAGTCCACAACGTTCCGTTCTCGGGGTTTAGAGTTTCAAGTTCCTCTGTTTTGTCTTTTTGACTGAACTCGTTCTGAAATTAAAAAACTTGCAGAAGGGAATGGAAACCTGTTCCACCGATAAAAAGAAAATTCCTGAATCTTCACGTCGATTATCTCGAAAAGTAACCATGATAGATAATAACTTTTGGTAATAAATTCATTTTGTTCTCAAGTCTTTTCTTTTTTTTATGGCACATCGGGACATGAAAATAAACGACCATTGTATTTGAAATTCATTTTTTTATTTAGTTAAAAGGAAAAGGAGTAATTTTCAATATGTCGCTCGTAAACATTTTCTATTTCTAAAATTATACAAATAATATAACATTTTGAAAATTGCAAAAGAGCGATTTTTTCTTTGCTGTTTCAAGTCTTGACATCTAAGATAATTTTATTTCAAATATTTTAACAGAAATAGAATTTACGAAAGAAAAATGTATATCAGCAATTAAATTTAGTTCGCCTGGCAATATTACTACAGAAGTTATCAACTAAATTTTTTAAATCAATTTTCGTGTTGAAGTGGCAGATGTAGAAATGTAGAGAAAAATAAAGTACACCTTGATCAATATCAGTGATCTGAAAGTTTCCAGTGAAGAATACGTCCACATTACATTAAAAAACATTGCATTAAACTTAACAATGTTTTATTATTTTAATAGCCAGCGAACGGTGGTGATTAGTACACTGGTCATATTTTTCAAAGTCTCTATGATGGTAAGTATAAGTGGCGTCAAAGTTTCTCCTGTTCAGCAGTGCCCTCTAGTGGTTCATAAATTGCTTCCCATATAATAATTTATATTGTAGAAACTGGCACCGAAGCTTTTGGCACCCTAACTTAAAAATCTGTTACGAGAATCTTAGCTTAAAAATCTAGTTGTGACAAATACTTCTAGAGAAATTTCTAATAATTCGAATTATTTTTGAAAGGAATAATTATAGACGAAAGGTTACTTCCGACTGGCTGGTTTTCCTCCTCTTAGGGAGGGGGGAATGAAAATGACTTGTGAACTATCTTCAAATTAAAGCTGATTTGACCCAATATCTGTATATACTTTTGAAAATATCAGTGCATTTTTGTTGTTTACCACTAATATATTTATACACTTATTTATATATAAATATAGCGCTTATTTCATTAATCCCCTGATAAAGCTATTGTACCCCTTCAAAACTACCTTAAAAATTTAGAATCCTGGCTTGTCAGATGGAAAATTAAACTAAATGTTGACAAGACAGAGGCAATTCTCTTTAACAAAAAGAATGACGACTGGCCAAAAGTGAAGGTCTATGGCACCCCAATCGAATGGAAAAAAGAAGTGAAATATTTGGGGGTTGTTCTGGATAAGCAACTGAACTTCCGAGCCCATACTAGCCTGATTAAGGAAAAATATAACAAAGCATTCCGCGCCCAATACTCTTTAATCTGTAGGAACTCTAGTTTAAATCTCAACAACAAGGTACTGATCTATTTAGCGTATCTCAGACCAATTCTCACTTACGCGAGTCCCATTTGGGCCTGCACTGCCAGAAGTAACTTGCGAAGCATTCAGGTGCTTGAAAACAAAACCCTAAGAATGATTGCAAACGCCAGGTGGTACCATCGAAATATTGATATACGAAATGCATTAAATGTCCCCTCCCTACAGCAGTTCATTCAAAAACTTGCTAAAATTTTCTATGGAAAACTGCCGGATATCAATAACCCCGAAATAACCAAAATTCCTGTTTATGATCATAATGATAAACAGAATCGTAAGAGACCAAGAATGACTATCTCACTCTGAGTCCCCCCCCCCTGCACTGTTGTGCATTCCTTTCCTTAGCCTTTTTCTGTCTTAGATAATTTTTCACAACTTTCTAATCTCCTATTATATTCTTTTAAAATTATTATTATTATTATTATTTTAATATTTTTGTATTTATGTAGTTTGTAACTTTTTATTGATTTAATTTATTCCTAAATTTGATCTTCCTCATACTGGTTTATGCATTTTGATTATCAGGTCTAGTTTTCATTTCCACTTAAGCCCTAATGTGTTAGATTTTCAGATGGTGGGGCCTGCGGCCCCAAGGAGCTGAAACCACCACAAGTTATACAAGTTCTGTAGGAGGAACGATGAAACTTAAAAGACAACTCGGCAAACTTTTTGTTGAGTTAGGAAATAAAAGAATTGATGAATTTTACATATATAGAATAATGCATTCTTATTGGTATTTCATGAAATATTTTAATTCTTTGCTGATAGGTTTCTGTTTATTCATATTTTACATGTAATGTGTAATTTTTTCTAATTTGGTTCTTGATTTACTGGTTTCAAATTTATTACATAGATGACGCCACGATTTTTAAATTGAAATATTCCTTATAATAGGCAGTTTTTCCAATTTTCAAATATTTTCTAGATAACTAAGTGTATTCCATTTATTAACTGGTTTTGAGATTTTTAATCAAAATTCTTACTAATTCTTTAATTTCATAATTAATTATTTGATTTGGTCAATTTTGTAGTTTCATAGTTGGAAATCTTGTTGTGGCAATATCTGATGTCAGGATAAGAGGCGGTATATATTAAAAGTGTTGAATTCTGGTAAGGATAGGTAGAGACACTGATTATTATATGTTTAATGAATAAGTATGGGTATTTTATTGAAAGATGTATTTATTGTTTATAGTGCAATCTATTGTTGTTTTATATATTTTTATCTTGAATTTTAGTCCTTTCCGTATAGTTATGTTTTCTAGTTAGGGTTAGTGTATGATTTTTCTTCCTAAATTCTATCAGTTTAGGGTAAATTACCCTGTCTGTTTTTTCAACAACTATAGTAACAGGGATTGTTTGTACAGCAAAATTAATTTAACCTGGCTTAAGCTTATCCACAGCCAAGCAACTAACTTAATTGTTGAAAACTCCATATATATAGATTGCTTTTTTTCAATACTTTTAATAACAACAGAGTTTTTTACATGTTGACATAAATGTTGAAATTTAATTTTTGTTCATGGTATCTATAGTATTTTCCAATTCTTTAGATTTTGTTTTAGATTTGGCTGTATTGTTCAAATTATGAATTTTAGTATAAGATTTTCTTCATGATATGCCTTGTATTACTTAATTTTACTTTTTTTTTGTAAGATCATATATAACAAGTTATATTTATATTTATATTATATATATATTTTCAAAATGAACTCGAAAAATTTACATTTAACATGAAAAATTCATTCCAGAGGATAATTTTAAAACGATTTGAATAATACTGATAGTTGTAAGCAAAAATATGTTTTGAACCCTTCCCTAAGCAATATTTATGTGTAAAAAATTTTCACATATCATTGTATTTTAACGTAATATTGCCAGGAGCTTGTCTGCCATCTGATTTAAGAAAAAAAGAACAGAGTTAGGACAAATTTCTTCCTGTATTTGATAAACGATTGTAGCGCTACACTGCGGGCAGTATAGAAACTCACAGTTTAACCACAAAATCAACAATGATGATATACCACATAGATTCCCGGTGCGCCGTACCTCTACTCAGCATGAGACCAGTACATTAATATAGCCTTATGAATCAGATCATTTAAAGTTATAATAAATAAATAAGGAAGGAAGGAAAGTTTGGCATTCAATTAAATTTCAGTTGAGGAGTAAGAGTTTATGGAATTGCTGAACAAATTTCTTTGGTGAAATGAATGCATCTAAGGGCTGGGGGGCAGCACTCAAAAAAAGTACTGTACTGACGATGTTTCGTTGAAGCGTCTTCGTAACACAACTTGCTAGAAAAGTATCTAAATTACCATTATTTTTACTTATATATTTATATATATATTAAAAAGGCGAAGGGAAAATTACCCTGGTCCAACAAGAACTCTTATCATCAACAGTCACAACGGCAGAATACTGACCGCCATGGACGATATTTTGTCAGGATTGGAGGTAGCCCCCCTGCAGGGGGCGGGAACTCCCTGGAATACGTTGGAAAATTACCCTGGAAAAATCATATTACAATAATGAAAACTAAATTTCGTGCAGCCTCAAGAAAACTTTTCCCTCTAATTGCACGAGATTCGGAAATGAATAGGAAATACAAATTGCTTGTCTACACTGCGATCTTACGTCCGATAATTACTTACGGATGCCCCATCTGGGGGGGCAGCAGCCAATTCAAATATCAGAATGTTTGAAATTCTAGAAAACAATATAATCCGTCTAATATGTAATGCTGGATGGTATATGCGAAATGAAGATATAAGAAATGCAACTCAGTTAATCTCTTTAAAGGAATTTATCAAAAAAGTCTCAACAAAAATCTATCATAATCTTGATAAAATTGATAATGAAGCCATTCAGCAACTTGAAAATTATTCCCCCGATCCGAAAAGCAAAAGACCCCGGAAGATTTTATTATAATTTTAATTATAATTGATAAAAATTAGGAATAGCTATCCTTGCCACCTGTTTCAGACTCTTTCCCCCCGCCCCATTCTTCCCAGAAATTTTCAAATCCTGAAGAGCAGTTCCAAACGGCATGTCACTTCCCTATCAGAACAGTTAACGAAAAATTATCACATTCAAAGATAGAAGTTCTCTCAACTATTAGCAGCTACTCTTTACAGGCACCGGTTCTTGCAGTGCTCCAGCAACAATCCCACAAGACCCAGATGGACTTCCACCCACACACCCTTTGCCTCCAACAACAGCAGCAGATCATCTAACTCCCAGAACTGAAATTATCCAGCATCACCAACGTGCCATTGCCAGGGATTAGGAACCTTCGGGGGCCATGGTGCCTAAAAATTACTTCCTTCATTACTTCATGAGCTTCATTAGCAACTTTTTTAACATTGCGCTTCACATAGACAGTACGCCACCAATGTGTTACAGCGGAACTAAACGGGTCATTGTGACGCGAAAGGGAACGAAGCCGTTTCCCTATCGTTATGACAACGATGTAAACCGTTTCAATTCCTATCGTCATCATTTTTATTGAATTTTTAATGTTTTTCGACTATTATTTAATTTAAGAATAGCTGATTTCTTTTGTTACATCGTTAATTTTACAGCCTAAATAATATAATTCTGAAATAACGTTTCGCTTACCAATTTGAATCTCACTCTTTGTAGAATACCAATAATTTAAAACATGTGGATATATAATTTAAGAAATATTAAATTTATTTCAGATAAAATTATATTTATTCTTTAAGAAAAAACAGAAAATATTTAACCTCTTTGTAGAGTACAAATAATTGAAAACATGTGGATATGTAATTTAAGAAGTATAAAGTATTTTTCAAATAGATGAATTATATTTATTCTTTATCAAGAAAAGTTCTGTTCAATCATAAAATTTTTTAAAACTGCCCAGGAAATTATTTTTTGTTGTTTAAGTTAATATTATACTATCTTTTTCAGAATATATAGAAGCAATAAATTAATTTTTCATAACTTCAGATTCATTCTTATTAAAGATAAAACAAATCTATAGAATGTAATTTTAATAGAGAAAAATAATTTCTAAAGTTAATTTTTATAAATTTTTGCAACCCCCAGAAAAAAATAATGTTATTTAGCTTTGCACCAAGATATTATAATTTTTGTCAAAAACTGAAAATAATATCAAACTATTTTACTGAGCAGACAGAATAGGATACAAAATATTATAAATTAATAACATTTTTAATAAACCCCAAATGCTGAGCATAATGAAATGACCTTTGCGCCTAGGGTGGCCCTACCAGGACTTCCGACCCAGGTTTAAACTCCCGACGCACTTCGCTCATTCTACTCGGCATAGGACTTTTTGATTAAACAACATAGACAGTAATTTTTCAAATACATATGCCAGCTAAAATATAGGAAAATCATAAAAAAATATAAAAAATGTGAAAAATATTTCACCTTTTAATAAACTGAAATTGGGTTTCAAATCATTGTCCATCGTTTTTGCTTTATGTTTTATCATCATACGAATGAAAGAAGAAATAAAAAACACTTTTACTTTCTCTTAGTGTTCGAAGTGACTTTCAAAAAAGTCTATATTTACTTTGCGTAAAACAGCAAATTTTTTGCTTATGCCATCTTTTTCATTAAAAAAGTTGAAATTAGACATAAAATATTAATGCAAATTTACGAAGTAATGAAATAAATCTCTTACTGACCATTTTAACCCAGATTTATAATCATCATATTCTTTAAAATACAAAAAAAATTGTATGATTATTTAAGATTTTATCTTCATCTACCATTAACTTTGGACATTTGATACATGCATCAGATGACAAATATTTTTTTGCAAAAGATCATGAAATAGAACACATTACATTTTCCGAAACACTATTTAAGGTAACTAAATTTCCACATCATCTTGGATAAAAATTTATTTTCTACGACATCTTGGCTGAAACGATTTGTTAGTATAAATTTATTTTTCTTTAACAAATCTTGACAAAATCTCTATGAATACGCTTAGGGTTAAAATCCATCCGTTCTTACAAGGTGCAAAAATTGTTTTCCCTTTGCGTTTCATGTCAATGTTTCAATCGAAGGCAATATTTCTTTCCAAATCTCTTCATGGCAGCTATTTTTGGTGATTGCACACAATTCTTTCTTTTGATGTTTCCAGGTCCTAGAGGTGACGGTGTCAAACAGTATATCCATTTTCTGGATAAAGGGTACTGTATCTATTGCATTATTTTTGATTCTCTGGGCGACGACATACAGATTTAACGTAGATGCCACTGAATGGCTTAGTACCTAAAGGAATAAACAATTTGAATGGAATCAATTCATGCAACATACATTTTCTTTACATGAGAATGATCACTCAATTCTCATGCTTAAATATTATGAATAAATAAGTCAATTAAATAGTTAGTAATAAAAAGATAACAATTTTTTTGAAAGACATTCACTGATCAGCAACTTAAGTTCCTGGTTAAGTTTTTGTTAGTTAAGAAAGGTCAAATTACTTTATTTGATCTCTTTTAATGTACTATCTGTTATGGAACTTAATAAACTTTCATTCTTAAAAATTCAATTGAGTTACGAAGTGAATAAAATTTAAATTATGTGTGTTATGAAAATCAGTTTAAATATGCAAAACAAAAAATGAAAAGATCCATTTTTAAATAAGATACCAGTATATGCTTGAATAGCTCAGCTTAAAACTGAGATTATGAAACTAAAGTAAGTAAAAAAGAATTTTAACTAGATAAAGTGGCTTTTCTTACCTGAGCTTCAAGTTTCACGTTCAATTTTAAGGCCTGATACTGATATGTGTTTCTTCGTCAACTTTCTGCAGGCAGGCAATTCCTAAAAAGATAATAGATTGCAATTAATATAAAAGGAAATATGTAAGTATATGCAACAATAACGTTTTAAACAATAATTTAAAAAAATAAGAAAGATAATCGATTTATTTTTAAAACGATTTTTATTTAACTTGACTCGTTTATGCTTGTAATGATAAAAATTGGTAACTGATTTATTTTCACACATTTCTTAATATACAAAGAGTTTTAAAATTCAGTACTGATGACAATACACTACTGTAATATTTGTATGACTTAACTAACAGTTAACGCACTAATTTAAATTCTTATGAATATCACCGCTTGTTAAAGATTATATAAATTTAAGACCAAAAAGTAGAAAAAAATTGAATGAGGAACTTCTATTTTTAGGTTCACTAATAAAAATATTTTCATCAAATTTATTCTTACATCTGTTGAATCCATATCATACAGTTCTTCAATATGCTTCCAATTCGCAAAGACTGTACGAGCAGTATTTCCAATAGACGTGTCTTCATAATAAATCCCGTGGTTCTTCAAGATATTTCGAAATGCCGCATTCATTTCTTTAAAATGCCTTGGTTTCATGGACCTGGAAATTGGTATGATTAGAATACGACTGTATGTTATTTTTCCATGCCCTTGAGAAAAAACTCCTTGTGCATCAACAACTACAACACAAGGTTTATGGAAGTAAGTAAAATACTCAGAAAAAAGTTGAAGGAAGTTTCAAATTAAATGATACAAACCCAAATTCCAATCAGAAAAAGGGAGTGGGAAGTAAGAAGCAAATGCACAAAAATTTGTCACATCTATATGAACACATGCATGGTATTAAGCAATGAAATGAATAAAACAAGGGGAATAAAACCGAAACATATTTAAGTTTTAAAAAATGGTACAAATGTAAAATATCTGGGGACATCTACACAAAAAAGATGGATAAGAACGAGAAAGGGAGTAAAAGCTGTACAAGGTGGTGAAAAATGAACAAAAAAAGTAAAACATTAAAAAAACATATAAAAACATACACAAAATGACACAAAACATTAAACGACACATATTTTGCACAGGTAACACAGCAAAAGGGTATGATCCAAATATATGTGAAGAAAAAATTGAATTCCAAATATTGAAAAGGAAAAAACTCACTCGTGAAGTTAATTTTTCTAAAATTTTTTAACTCAAATTTAAAGCTAAATACCTTTATTTGTTTTTGAATCAAGATGCTGTAACAAATGCCAAATACTCAAAATAATCTACATTGTTTTGTTGCACCTCATTCATTACAAAATAATACATTTTTAACAAACACTGTCCAGAAATCAGTGATTTGTTGTATACGGTATAAAAATATTTAAAATTAGAAAGTGTAATTTTAAAAAAGAAACCAAGAGCTGGACATAATTGGGATTATCCTTCAAACACAAATTTCAACAAACCTTTCATATTCTGCTTAGCATAGAAAAATGTTCAATTATAAAATTATAATTTTTGATTAAATAATATTGAAAGAAATTTTTTTGAGGGAGTGAGGAGGAAATATTTACAAGCTTACTTTTTTTAAATATAAAGAAGTCATCAAAAAATCAAAAATTACAAATGCAAAACATATTTCAATTTCTTTTTAGAATTTAAGTTAATTTCATATCGTTGTCGATAATTTTGATGTTGAGTTTAATCATTATTCGGACAAAAGAAGAAATAAAAAAAATTCTTGCCCATTTCATCTTTTATTTTCCTAGGTGATTATTAATAAACTCAATGGTCACAATGAATTTTTGACTTATACCATGTCTTCATAAAAATAAATTAAAATTGTATCAAAACGCAAAACATTCGTGCAAAATGACAAATTTTTTTTAAAAAAAATATTGTGTTGGCCATTTCAAACCAGGTTTACTAATATCGTAATCTTTAAAAAATATTTTTAAAAACTAATATTTTCTAAATTTTAAGAATCGTTTATAAGGAACATTTTACATCCTATACATGTATTCATGAGATAAAAATTTTATCAGTAAAATAACATCAAATATATCATATAATACATCATAAAAAAATTTCTTCACAATCTCCAGAGCTTATAACACGAAATAATATTTTTTTTCTCAAAGAAACTGAAGTTTGCTAAGGCATATGCATCATGAATATTGGAATTTTTAAAAGATTATATAGCCTTTTAAAGAATGTTCTAAAGAGTGCATTGGAATGATTTCTAGTATTATTCCAAAACCAGCTTTGGAAACTATTTAAGTGATCGGCATCGAAAAGGAAATATTCTAATCAAAGGTATTTAAAATAAATTTTGATATGTATTCTGTTTAAAACACAAAATTAGTAATTAGGCAACCGTTTATCATTAATATAGCAAATATTGGATATTATGTCGCTCGAAAGATTTTATATTATATTTATTATTTTGTGATATATATACAATATATATAGTTATATATACATAATATATGTAGTTATATATATATATATATATATAAACCAAAATATAACTTGTTATGTATGAACATACAAAAACGAAGTAAACAAGACATATCAAGAAGCAAATCATAAACTAAAAATTCATTATTTAAGCAATACAACCAAATCTAAAACAAAATCTAAAGAATTGAAAATACTATAGATACCAAGAACAAAAGGTAAGTTTAAACATTTAGATGCTAACATGTAAAATAACTCTGTTGCTATCAAAAATTTTGAAAAAGACAATCCAAGTATATGGAGTTTTCAACAATTAAGTTAGTTTCTTGGCTGTGGACAAGCTTTAGCCAGGTTAAATTAATTTTGCTGTACAAACCATCCATGTTACTAAAGTTGCTGAAAAAATAGACAGGACAATTTACCCTAAAATGAAAGATTTTAGGAAAAAAATCATACACTAATAATAAAACATCACTATATGGAAAAGACTAAAATTAAAAATATGTAATTCAACAATAAATTGCTCTAAAAACTATAAATACATTGTTCAATAAAATACCCATACTTATATATTCATTAAGAATTAAAGAACCAGTGTCTAAACCCATCCTTACCAGAATTCCACATTTTTAATATAAGCCGCCACATAGCTTGACTTTACAGATTGCCAAAACTAGATTTCTAACTTTGATTCAATAAAAATTGACCAAATAATATAATTAATTTTGATATTAAAGAATTAGTATGAAACCTATATTAAAAATCTCAAAACGTGTTAAAAATGTAATACAATTATTTATCTAAATTTTATAAATTAGAATATTTGAATATTAGTAATCCTGTCTAGTTTTAAAGAATATTTCAATTCATAAATCCTGGCGCCATCTATGCATCCTTAATATATATATATATTAAGGTTGCAACATATATATAATTCATTTACGATTTGTTCGATGACAGCAATTATGTAAAAAGTAATTTTATTTTTGCTATTGTTTATTCAAAATAATAATATATTTTTTAGAAATTTCTCAGACATTTGATTTTGTTTTCAGTTAGATGAAGTAAGTGAAAAACAAATATTTAAACGAATGTGTATTTTAAAATCGCAAGTAAAATTATTCTTAAGTGTTCAGTTTCTTAAAAACTGCCCAGTTACCAAACTAGAGATGTTTTTATTTAACTGTATTGAAGAACAGTAGATATAGACTTATCTCCTTTCTTTCATAGAGACCTTATGAGAAAGATCACTGAGTGTTAATACAAATTTTATTCAATACTCCAAATTTTGATTTTTCGAAATGTGTGACTCTTTAACAATGCTTCTACAAAGAAATCAAGCTTAGAAAAAGTTTTTCTGTTGTTAAAAGAGCTCTCAAAGAATTTATTTATTCCCTTTGGACGAAGAAGCTTGCTCCCAATGCGACGTCATTAATTCATCCGCTCCCTTTAAGCCTAACATTACTACCCTCAAGAAACTTTGAGCTGCACCCATCAACTACTTAGAGTCACATACAAAATTGTCGAGGGCTTCAACGTAAAACAGTTTACAAGAGGATTTGTCTTAGATGTCAGAAAGGCTTTTGTCCGAATGTGGCATAAGTGTTTCACTGTCAAACTGATCAAATACCAATTCCCGGACTGCCTCATCAAAAATATTCAACGATTTTTTCAAACAGAAAATTTCAAGTCGAAATAATTCAAGTCCTTTCCACAGTTGACAATATCCAAGCAGGAACACATCAGGGCAGTTCCCTCAGCCCCACCTTCTACAATATTTTTAACTCTGACTTCCCTCGCAACGACAAAGTCTTCAACTGCCTCTTTACCGATGTCTCAGCCATCCTCACACAGGGTAGCAATATCAGATTCATTATTAAAATGCTCCAATCCCAACTAGATAGCATTGAATATTGGTGCACCAAGTGGAGAGTGGCCATGAATACTGAAAAACAAAGGCAATTCTTTATCGAAAAGGGCACTCTAGCAAAGTACGCAAGATCCTCTCATTCATGGAAGAAGATTTAACCTGGGGAAATCAAGTCAGATATCGTGGACGTATACTTGAAACCAAACTTTCTTGCAGGCAACATACTAAATATAACTTTGATAAATTTTGGAATAAAATCCATATGATAATCTCTCTGATTGAAAGGTACTCACCTCTTTCACTAAACAATAAAGTGCTGTTATTGAAACGAATACTTAGGCCAATACTAACCAACTCTGTCCCTATCTGGAGTATCACCTCAAAGACTCACAGAAGAAAAATCCAGATACTGCAAAATAAAATTCTCCGAATCATGACAAATACTCCCTGGTTCGTGAGGAATGATGTCATCCACAAAGATCTCAAAATTGAGATGATAGAAGATCACGTAAAGAATATTTCTAGAAAATTCTTCAGTCAACTTTAAGATCACAAAAACCCTCTTATCAACGATCAAATCGAATATGCTCATACGAACGGAAAATATCCCTACCCTTATTCTACAACCAAATGGTCCCCCCCCTTAAACCTCCATAATTAGAAATAATTCCTCGGAACACAGCCTCTTAATCAGGCGATCACCTTCCATTGTTTTTCATATTTTACTCTCACCTATATGTACTACACCTCGTGAAATACAGCGGCTTTCATAGCCATACTTCAGACGGCTAAATTAGCTTTTATTATTCATGTTTTTCCCTCACACTATTCAAAAGCATTCAGCCTGAGTAAAAGCGCATTTTTGCACTCAATAAAAGATGTAGTATCAGTTCATATTTGACTCAAAAAATAGTAAACTCAAAACGTTTCACGTGCGTTTTTTTTTTTTGCAAATGATGATAATGCATACTTCCCCTTAGAACAGACAGATGGCCCCACCGGTGCAGCAGTGACAAGAGGCAGATGGGCTATGAACTCTGGAAGTTTCTGTTAATAACTATGTGGAAAAAGAGATGTCTTGAGATTTTGAAAGTGCAGGCCAAGAATGGATTTAAAAACCTGTGCCAGATCGGAGGTAACCATCGATTTTGGGGCAGATACTTCAACAAGCAACAAGATCATGTAATGAATATACTTTTAAATTCTTTTATTCTCACAGATAAGTATTTAAACAATTAAATTTTAATAAATTTAAGCTCGAAACTTCTTTTTCAGTTCATTTTTTCTGTATTTCTTTCTGCCCTCATAATGATTCACACAGCTGAGGCTGAACAATAAAATGACAGTGCATTGCAGTACAGAAATAAAATAATTTTCATTTCAATTAGCAATAAAAAATGTTATGATAAAACTAATATAAACATAAGCTAATAAAATGTATTAGTATCATAAAAAATACTAAAAAATAATCCATCCGTCTTGTTTTGTTTCCAGCGGAAAGATCAAAAACGTTAACCTTGAATCTTGTATGATGATTAAAAAATGTTTTATCTATTGATATCAATACAACTATATTTAACCTATCCTGATTTACATTGTTTGCATCAGAAAATATTTTATTCTTTTTTAATGTTAAATAGAGTTCAAGTTCTGATGTATGTAGAAGCAGGAATTGCCAAGATAAAAATAAAATCAAATGATTAATTTACTCTATTACTTTAAAGATATGGTATGAACACTGCAGGGCATCTTAAGCTACCGTGCCGTGCTGGTTAACCTGGAGTTTACGGTGCTCACTGACTTCGTTCCTCTTAGGATCGCCAACTCTTTGCCGCCAAGAACGGAGATGAGAGAACAATTGTTTTGGTTGCGCATTGATGTTTTTAATGTGTGAGGTTTGCGCATGCGCGGAAATTGATCTTTTCACAGTGTTTTGAGCATGGCGCGATATTAAAATTCGTTTTGATTGGTTTGTTCCGTTCATGTGATTGGTTGATCCAATCGAATTTGATTAAAAAATCGCTTGGAATTCTTTGGTTTCATTTTTTTGAAAAAGTTTTTGGAATTCTTCTGTTTGGTTTTTGTCTGATTTTATCACTTCGTTAAGCGCGGTTCGCTACAGCTATTGTTGATTATGGCTCCGAAGTATCGGAAAAAGAATAGCGAGAAGAAATTTTTCATTTAAAATAGGTATGTGAAGTTTTATCTACACTTTTCTCGTTTTTGAACATTTTCATTCACTTTAGGTTGAGAACTGTGCATCTTATTCGGTGTTTTCGTTTCTCAATGAATAAGCTAAGCTACTAGTGTCCCGCTTTGCAGAAAGCGAAGCTGCTGATGTTTTTTTAAGTTAAGAAAAATTGCCCGAAACACGCTTGAAATGC
>BGPR01009989.1:44571-54707 GCA_013235015.1 Araneus ventricosus | reverse complement strand
AAGAAAGAAGAAATAGAAGTAAGAACAAACACTAGTAGAGAAAAACTAAGAATTTTAACATATTGTTTCGAATAAAGATTGGATGTCCTAAGTATGCACGCTAAGAGAGATTTAAACCAGCGGGAGTGTTCTCCCCAAAACTTTCTCGTATACTTCCCCAAAAAGGTGCCGTTTCTCCTCCCCCGCGTGGCTAAAAAAATTCGAACCTACTGTTATCCAGAATCCAATGACTATCAGAAGGTTTTTCATTATAGTGATTAAAAAATATCTAGGTAAAGAATCCAATTCAAAGAGATGCGTACCAATTAAAACGCATCTATCGCACACTGCTAGGTTTCACTCGTGCCGTCTCAAGAACAAACTGACGTAATTCGCTCTTTTCGTGTGCACAGAAGATTGCTTCCAGTACGCATGCGCGTGGTGGAACGAACTGGTTTCAATAGTAAATTATACAGACCGATAGACAGTCAACCCTTGACGGATTTGACCCAAAATTTTATATGGACCTACATTCATGACGATAAAACTGTGTACCAAATTTTATCCATCTAGCTATTCACGTTTTTGAGTTATAGTGTTCGCATGACTTCGGACATACAGACTTGCCTTTGACGGATTTTGTCCAAAATTTCATAGAAACCTACAAATTATGTTTAAAGACCACATGCCAAATTTCATCCCCGTAGCTCTAATAGTTTTCGAGTTATCGTGTTCACAGACACACAGACAGACATAATTCCCAACTTGTGTTTTTCGGAATCAGGGAGGTCTAAAACGTGGAGATTCATCAAAATCTCGAGTTCGAATTTTTTGACGATTACAATACTTTCTCTTTGTATACTTCGTATACGAGAAAGCAAAAAGTGTTTGAGGAAAATGTCAGGAAAAAAGCATGGATACAACAATAATTCAGGGTGTCCCAAAATATTTGTTCTGATTTCGTAATATTGTCATTCTTTAGTGATTGCGTTTATTCCGATTTCTCTTTTGCAGGTGCGTTGGACAAATAATCAAGTTTTTCTTGCTGCATGGAATTAATATGCAAGTTTGCCACTAGAGGCGGCTTTGTTTTTAATATCAAAACATGGCTTCCAGGAAAAACCAGCGGGAGTGGTCTCACCTAAACTTTATCAGATACTTCTCCAAAAAGGAGCAGTTTCCCCTTCCCCCCGCGTGGATAAAAAAATAGAACCTTCTGTAACTTAGAATCCATTGACTATCAGAAGGCTTTTCATTGTAGATTATAGTAATTGTAAAAAATTTACGTAAAGAATCAAATTTAAAGAGATGCGTAGCGATTAAATGCGAACCAATTTTCCACTCTTACCGTCTCAAGGACAAAGTGGCGTAATCCTTCCGCGTACACAGCCATTGCTACCAGTACGCATGCTTATGGAGAATCGGATTAAAAAAATTGAATATGCAATTTTAACACTCCTTTTTTAAGCGATTAGAAATTTGGGTACAGATCTATAATTAACGATATCAACCGTCATACCAATATTTATTTATCTAAGCCAAAGGGTTTAGGAGATACAATTTTTACAAGTATGAGATTATACAGTCCGACAGACCGTCAACCCTTCGACGCATTTGGTCCACACTTTGATGCGGACCTACATTCATGATGATAAAACCGTGTACCAAATATTATCCATCTAGCTACTAAAGGTTTTGAGTTATAGTGTTCACATGAACGCGGACAGACAGACTTCCCTTGGACGGATTTTGTCCAAAATTTGACAGTAACCTACAAATGATGTGTAAAGATAACAAACCAAATTTCATCCCCGTAGATTTAATAGTTTTCGAGTTATCGTGTTCACAGACAGACATAATTCCGAAATTGTGTTTTTCGGACTCAGGTAGGTCTAAAACGTGGAGATTCGTCAAAATCTCGAGTTCGAATTTTTGATGATTACAATACTTTCTCTTTGTATACTTCGTATAGGAGAAAGGAAAAAAGCACATCGTGTCGTGTGGCTGCACCAAAAATGGTGCGACGGAAATGTTATGGAAATTAGCCACCAAATGCGAAACTAATAGAATTTTAGATGAAACCAGCGGGAGTGGTTTCCCCTAAACTTTATCGGATACTTCCCCAAAAAGAAGCAGTTTCCCCTTCCCCCGCGTGGATAAAAAATATTGAACCTACTGTAACTCAGAATCCATTGACTATCAGAAGGTTTTTCATTGTAGATTATAGTAATTGTAAAAAAATTACGTAAAGAATCAAACTCAAAGAGATGCGTAGCGATTAAATACGAATCAATTTCCCACTCTTATCGTCTCAAGGACAAAGTGGCGTAATCCTTCCGCGTGCACAGCCATTGCTACCAGAGATTACTACGAGATCGCATGCGCATGGAGTTCGCTTCAAAAGTGAACAAGTATGCGATTATAGAGACCGACAGACAATCAGCCCGTTAACGGATCTGGCTCAAAATTTTATACGAACCTACATTCATGACGATAAAACTGACAAAACTGTGTACCAGACACACAGACAGACTTAATTCCAAAATTGTGTTTTTCGGAATCTGGTCGGTCTAAAATGTGGAGATTCGTCAAAATATCGAGTTCGAATTTTTTGACGATTACAATACTTTCTCTTTGTATACTTCGTATGCGAGAAAGTAAAAAGTCTTGTTATGCACGCAAGTTCTTCGTCCTATTTTGACATTCGCAGCCTAAATCTGGGGGGGGGGGTGGACTTGCAGCAAAAACGATCAAAAAGAAAATTTAGATTCCACGGAACAAATTTCTCTGCGTCATGAAGAATGTGCCATGGTAAGTGAGAAATAATGCCATACACAATGGCCTGAAAAGTGATTGAATCGAAGTTTACATCCAGAAGGCGTGTAGGAACTTCTTCAACTGAATCAAGAGTCATCCTAACCCAATCATCAGCCATCAAACATTCTTCGTCCACAATGGAGGGAAACACGCATACTCACATGCCACTAGCAAAGTGATTGAATCGAAGTTTACATCCAGTAGGCGTCTAGGAACTTCTTCAACTGAATCAAGCGTCATCCTAACCCAATCATCATACATCAAACATTCTTCGCCCACAATGGGGGGAAACACGCATACTCACACGCCACTAGCAAAGTGATTGAATCGAAGTTTACATCCAGAAGGCGTTTCAACTGAATCAAGAACGTCCTCCAACCCAACACATCAGCCATCAAACATTCTTCGGCCCAGCAATGGAGGAAACACGCATACTCACATGCCAATTGAATTGAAGTTTACATCCAGTAGGCGTCTAGGATCTTCTTCAACTGAATCAAGAGTCATCCTAACCCAATCATCAGACATCAAACATTCTTCGCCCACGATGGAGGGAAACATGCATACTCACATGCCACTAGCAAATGGGTCCCTTCCCCTTAATCCACCCTAATTTGAGACTGTTTGAGCTTAATTCCTTTGTTTGAAGTCTTTTACTGCAACCACAAAAAATCAAGTCAAATCTTTTCCTACTCAATCCTAAACTTTATTCTTAGTGGCTTGTGTAGTCAGACTTTAAATTCTCTTGAGCTAAAATTTCGAGGTTTTCACGAAGTCCCGTTTCATACTTAGGGTGAGGAAAAGCGCATAGGTTACTGATGGCACTCAAACGAATATGTAAGTAAAGTAAGAATTTGGTGTTAGTTTTTATCATCATAAGCGCAGCATAGAGAAATCGTGCCGTTATCCCTTTGCGGCATAAAAGGCATTAAATGTTTGAAATATGATGAAAAAACATCGTGAATTGGTTTAGTTTATTGTCCAGACATAGAATCTACAAAACAAAATTTAAAAAGATTTACTTCATTCCGAAGGGGGCGTCCCCCTTTGGGGTCACCCCCTCATATGAGAACCCCTTTAGATACAGCTATATTTATATACTCAAAAAATATTGTTGAATCTTACTGAAAATCATAAATTAAAACTTCAAGAATATTGGAGGAAAGTTTCCTAGTTCATTTGCTAAAATTGTAAACGTCCAGAACTGAAAAAAATTCTTTTCTCCGAGTTAAAGAATTTTCCCAAACTTTACCTCTAATAATTCCATTTCACGAGGCTGCTATATGCATTCTAAACGGAGTACTATTAGCCCTATCCTAAACCTATTATTTTCCAGTTATAGTTGAATTTAACGGTTGAGAAGCGAGTGAAATTAGGTGTGCCATCAGCTGGCACACTGCGCCGAAAAGGGTTGAACTCCACCAACCAACCTTCCTTTCTCAAAAATAATAAATATATCTCGGAAAAACAGAACACATCAAAATAAAATAAAAATTTTTTCTAAAGAAATATAAAGAAGACGTAATAGAAGAACAGCGACAAAAATCTGTCACATCTCGGAAGCATTGAAGTGTATCTCGATACAAAAAGGTTTCAAACAGATAAAAATAGCGTTCAAGAGATATGGACACAGTTTTATCTCAATTATTTATTGGATTTCGCTTCAGTTTTGTCATATATCATGTTTTTTGCACCACCGAAAACTAAAATGTGCTGATTGAAGATGTTATGAATGGTTTTCAGAATGTACACATATTTTTTATCAGTTGTGTAAAGGAATGTGGCATGGACATGTCAGAGATATCTGTACGAAATGTTTTGTTGCTTCTTCCGAATAGTCCATAACTTAGGATTTTCTTTTATTAAAAGAATATCTTCCTATACAGCGACACAAAGAAAAATTAATGTTTGGAACTATACCAAAGTATTATGCAACAAAGTTCATTAAAACTGCAATATTAGCTACTTGTATAGAAATAAAATTAGTAATTCAAAAATTAAGTTAAAAAATAAAAAATAGAAAAAGTAAAAAATAATAAAAAATAATAAAATATAAACAATAATACGGTTTTTACGGTTTAATAACTTTTACGGTTGAACAGAATTCAGGCCACATAAGGGAATAATTTTTGACTATGGTCATTCCTTTATACAGAAAATTCGTCCAGTTTAGAACTACAATGGCTTGTGGTCTCTGAGGAAATACGCCATTCTAGTTCCCTTCCAATTTTTCTTCCAATTTGCTTTCATTTTAACTGTATTTCTTAGTTTCTTATTTTCTTTTCTTGTGTTTTAATTATTTGATAATTTTCTTTTGTTAAATACTATTATTTCTGCTGATTATTTTAAGAAAATTATGATGATGAAATCACTTAATGCTGTTGCGATGAGCGCGCATAAAAGGTGTATTGTTGTCGTTTGTATTATTGTTTATATTTTATTATTTTTTATTATTGTTTACTTTTTCTATTTTTTATTTTTTAGCTTAATTTTTGAATTACTAATTTTGTTTCTTGTATTGTATTAGAAATAGCTGCATATGCGCTTTTCTATATAATGCAAAAATATTTGCAATTAAATTTGAGTTAATTTTAATTTAATTTCTATTAATATTTAAATTAATTTTTGTTAAATTTGATCAATTATTACTGCTACTTGTATGGAAATACTCTTTTATAAATTTATTTTTGTTGTAATATAATAATTTTCTTATATGTTCTATATTTATTAAATATATGGCTTACATTTCATTCCAAAACTTATCGCTTAAAATCCACGAGGAAAAAATATTATAATAGAATCAGCTATTTAATTTTTTGTATACGAATTATAGAAACTATTGTAGTCGTCAAAAAATTCGACGTCGAGATAAATCTCCGCGTTTTTGACCTTTTTGAATCCAATAAAACATTTTTGGAATCACTTCTGTCTGTCTGTGAACACGACAACTTGGAAACATAACAGACTAAATAACTGACATATCATTTTTTCAACAGCATTGTACAGCTACATCAAACTTTATACCAAATCTGTCAACAACTGAATGCCTGTCGATCTATCTCTTCGTGAATATATGGGAACTCGAGAATTAAAATAAGAAAAATTAACGAGCTGAACAAATAAAATTTGGCGTATTGTCTAGACGCAAAATTGGAGGTCTGACTGGAATTTTGGACTCAACCGGAGAAAAAGGAGAGTTTCAAAATGCATACTCGGTTGTTTTCACTAAAAGAACCGGCGGGAGTGGTCTCTCCTAAACTTTCTCGTATACTTCTAACACATGTGGAGGAAAAATAAACTAAAAGGCAGTAAAACGAACGAGAGTCTCTAACGTAGTGGAGAAAAAAAGCTTGGGAATCGGAAGCTTGGAGGCGAAAGTCGTGGGTAGAAACGGAAAGGATTAGCGCAAGTGAATCGCGCAATTACGCAATAACGGCATTTCGCCATTGTGTGATGAGAAAAAACAAATAGGCGATTTGAACACCCTATTTTCGACCGATTGAAACGAAAATTGGGCACGGATCTACAATTAACATTAGCAAGCTTCATACCAATTTTTATCTATCAAAGCCGTAGGGTTTATGAGTTATAATGTTTAGAAGTATGTGGTTATACAGACCGACAGACAGTCAACCCTTTGACGGATTTGGCCCAAAATTTGTTATGGACCTACATTCCTGATGATAAAACTGTGCACCAAATTTTATCCATCTAGCTGTTCAAGTTTTTGAGTTATAGTGTTCACATGAACGCGGACAGACAGATAGACAGACTTCTCGTAGACGGATTTTGTCCAAAACTTGATAGAAACCAAAAAATTATGTATCAAGATCATATACCAAATTTCATCTCCGTATCTCTAATATTTTCCGAGTTATCGTGCTCACAGACAGACAGACATAATTCTAAAATTGTGTTTTTCGGAGGGGGAGGTCTAAAACGTGGAGATTCGTCAAACTCTCGAGTTCCAATTTTTTGAGGATTACAATACTTTCTCTTTGCATACTTCGCATACGAGAAAGTAAAAAGTTTAAGAATGAGATGCTCCTTCCTGTGGAAATGTATGAGAAAGTAGAGAAAACCAGCGGGAGTGGTCTCCCCTAAACTTTCTCGTATACTTTCTAAGTGGAGATTCGTCAAAATCTCCAGTTCGAATTTTTTTGTCGATTACAATACTTTCTCTTTGTATACTTCGTATACGAGAAAGTAAAACAAAAAAACAAACAAACCTGAGATCAAATATCTGTTGCCACGTTTCAAAAAAATATTACTTTGAAGCAGGCGCGATAAAATAGGCAATGCAATGAATACTAAAGCGAAAATTCTGCTTTGGAATTGAATTCCCAAGAAAACAATTTATACTACCACAACCGTAACAATTGCAAAAGCGCGTGAATAAGAGATTTGCTGAAATGATGAGATTGGTTTGATTTACAACAATAAAAAAATTGTTAACAATTGATGTTTGAAAACATTATTTATTGTTGTAAATAAAATTTACAACAATAACAGATTGCTACCAATACGCATGCGCATGAGAATCGGATTAAAAGAAATTGAATATGCAATTTGAACGCCTCTTTTTGACGGATTTGGCCCAAACTTTTATACGGACCTACATTCATAACGATAAAACTGTGTACCAAATTTTATCCATTTAGCTAATCAAGTTTTTGAGTTATAGCGTTCACATGACCGCGGACATACAAATAGACAGACTTTCCTTTGACGGATTTTGTCCAAAATTTGATAGAAACCTACAAATTATGTTTAAAGACCACATACCAAAGTTCATCCCCGTAGCTCTAATAGTTTTCGAGTTATCGTGTTCACAGACAGACACACAACCTTAATTCCAAAATTGTGTTTTTCGGACTCAGGGAGGTCTAAAACGTGGAGATCCGTCAAAATCCCGAGTTCGAATTTTTTGACGATTACAATACTTTCTCTTTGTATACTTCGTATACGAGAAAGTAAAAATTGGATACAGCAAGCTTTCTGATCTCGATTTAAATGCTGTGCCTTTCACATTTATTTATCATGAATAAACTACTAGGCCAAAAATGTGTCCCCAAATGCAATAAATCTTTTTTCCTCTCTTGCAGTTGAAGCCACAGTGCTATATTTTTCATCCTTAGAGTTTTAAGAGAAACAAAATGAAAATTTTTTCTTCATTAAGAAGATAAGCATGGATTTAAGTGGATTATTTTTGAAATAAGTTTTTTCTATGCAACAAGAATCAACACTTTTAGCATTAAAGTATGTCAAAATGAATTATACATATAGAGTGGCCATGAAGTTCGAGAACAATTCAAAATAATTACAAATCTATAAGCAAATAATTCGTAAAAATGACTTGTCATTTTAATAACTTCAAGAATTTTGTAGTTTTTTTCATTGTTAGGAATTTTTCTTTCAGAAATTTAATTCAGAAATGATTTATTTTTTTAAAAATTACTAAAGACTCATGACGTCACAACAAGAGAAACGTTTTTCTAAAACTAGATTTATTTCTTTATTTTCGATATGAAATTTTGGGTGCTTCTTTCTTGTGCTACTTTCTAAAGCTTCTTTAAAAAGCCGCTATAGATTTTAGCAGAGTTTACCAAAAACACAGTAAAACTTTGGGTCAATATTAATTCTGAAAAATAAGCTATTTTTGAGTTAAACTTCTGAAGATAATAAAAGTAAATACATCAGGTTTCCTTGACCTCATTTTACGAATTATTTTCATTACATTTAATTAAAAAGTGTCTCCTATTTACTTTCTCGTATACGAAGTATACAAAGAGAAAGTATTGTAATCGTCAAAAAATTCGAACTCGAGATTTTGACGAATCTCCACGTTTTAGACCTCCCTGAGTCCGAAAAACACAATTTTGGAATTATGTCTGTGTGTGTGTCTGTGAACACGATAACTCGAAAACTATTAGAGATACGGGGATGAAAGTTGGTATGTGGTCTTTAAACATAATTTGTAGGTTTCTATCAAATTTTGGACACAATCCGTCAACGGGAAGTCTGTCTGTCTGTATGTCCGAAGTCATGCGAACACTATAACTCAAAAACTTGAATAGCTAGATGGACAAAATTTGGTACACAGTTTTATCGTCATGAATGTAGGTCCGTATAAAATTTTGGTCGAAATCCGTCAATGGGCTGACTGTCTGTCGGTCTGTATAATAGCATACTTGTTCAACTCCATGCGCATGCGTAAATGCCTGTGCAAAGAAGGTATACTCCGAAAACTTGGCAGTTTGCCAAAAACCAATTCTGGCGGCGAGGTTTTGTAAGGAAGCAAACATTTAGGGCGTCTCGTTTTACTTGCGCTTTGGAAGCAATCTCTGCGCATGCGCAAGCTATTTAGCGAGCAAGCTATTCTCCTGTTTTCTTATCCGCACGCGGAACTTGCATTGCTAGAGTTTGATAAAAAATAAATATTGCGAAGTTTTAATACATACGTATCTTTTTGAATATAATTATTCACTTCAATATTTTACTATCACTATAATCTACAATGAAAAACCTTCTGATAGTCATTGCATTCTTTGTTACAGTTGGTTCGAACTTTTTATCAACGAAGGGGGAAGGAAATGACAAATGTTTGAAAAGTATACGAGAAAGTTTAGGGGAGGCCACTCCCGCTGGTTTAAGTTGAACACTAAATTTATGGACCTGTACAGATTCTGCTTGCAAAAATATCAAAAAACCCGGTGTCACACTGATATATAGACAAATTTGTTTTCATTATGCGACTTTACGAAACCATTTTATTGACTTTCTCATACAACTGCATTTTTGGACCCGAGCCCATTTTCACATCATTCATCAGATCACCGCAAAGATTCAAGTATGAATCCATCTATCCAACGAGTTTTTATCTAATCCAGGTATTGAATAGCCCATGATCTCAATGAGCGCGCCATGGGACGCCATCCTTTGTGAATAATTTTATCCAACTGCTTCGTCTTATTCGCCAAACTCAACTGAAATAATTCAAACTAAGAGATTTTTGAGCTGAAAAGAATGTAGAAATACCCTGCTGGGAAAGAATTTTCAAAAGATTCTATTTTTTTTACCAGAAAAATCAATGGATGTTGAAGATGGAGTGAAAAGATGCTGCCTGGCTTCTTTTGTTAACGTTTTCTTGTGAATATTAAGTTATTTTAGGTTTTAAATAGATTCTTTATACTTTAGAATTTATCCTTCCAAACTCTGCTTTCTTTATATAGAACGGCGCGTAATGATAATAAAAAAACAAGTTCCTTTCGAAATTCCTTTCTTTATGAATTGTTGAAGACGGGCATACTGAAAACTGTAATAACGCCGTGGAATATCCA
>BGPR01009989.1:32431-44561 GCA_013235015.1 Araneus ventricosus | reverse complement strand
AAAAGAATGATCGGAGAAGATTTGGAATATGAAACTGTTCAATCTTTTAGTGATGGCAGCTTTCGAAGACTTCTGATTTTAAATAATGTTTTCTACAATTATTTGATCTCGCATTACTCATTTGTAAAAGCTAACTCCGTCATATTTCTACTCATAGTATCCTAAAAGATATTAATAATAGAAGAATGTAAAAGTATTATAAGACAGAAACATAGAAGCCTTTTAGAGGCCAATGAATTGTTATAAACAAATCAAAATTTTCAGACAAATATCACACTCGTAGACAACTGTCACAACAGAAACAAAAAATGCGTTTTTGATTCCTAGACACACTGTCACAACAACAACAAACCAGCGGGAGTGGTCTCAACTAAACTTTCTCGTATACTTTCTAAGTGGAGATTCGTCAAAATCTCGAGTTCGAATTTTTTTGACGATTACAATACTTTCTCTTTGTATACTTCGTATACGAGAAAGTGAAAGAAACAAATAAACCTGAAATCAAATATCTGTTGCTACGTTTCAAAAAATATTACTTTGAAGCAGGTGCGATAAAATAGGCAATGCAATGAATACTAAAGCGAAAATTCTGCTTTGGAATTGAATTCTCAAGAAAACAATTTATACTACCACAACCGTAACAATTGCAAAAGCGCGTAAATAAAAGATTTGCTGAAATAATGAGATCGGTTTGAATTTTATTTACAACAATAAAAACAATTGTTACAATTCATGTTTGAAAACATTATTTATTGTTGTAAATAAAATTTACAATAACAGATTGCTACCAGTACGCATGCGCATGAGAATCGGATTAAAAGAAATTAAATATGCAATTTGAGTGCCTCTTTTTGACGGATTTGGCCCAAAATTTTTATACGGACCTACATTCATGACGATAAAACTATGTACCAAATTTTATCCATCTAGCTATTCAAGTTTTTGAGTTATAGTGTTCACATGACCGCGGACATACAGACTTCCCTTTGACGAATTTTGTCCAAAGTTTGACAGAAACCTACAAATTATGCTTAAAAACCACATACCAAATTTCATCCCTGTAGCTCTAATAGTTTTCGAGTTATCGTGTTCACAGACAGACATGATTCCAAAATTGTGCTTTTCGGGCTGAGGGAGGTCTAAAACGTGGGAGATTCGTCAAAATCTCGAGTTCGAATTTTTTGCCGATTACAGTACTTTCTCTTTGTATACTTCGTATACGAGAAAGTAAAAAATACGTTTTTGATTCCTAGACACACTGTCGCAACAACAACCCAAAAAAATTCGTTTTTGATTCCTAGACACACTGTCACAACAACAAAAAAGTGCGTTTTTTATTACTACACACACTGTCACAATAACAACAACAAAAAATACGATTTCGAGCTAAATCTACAGTGAGTAAACCTAAAATGGTACCTACCTAGGTAAATGATTTCATAAATCTGTTTGCGATATTTGCTGCAAGAGCACTCATAGTCCCATTGTTCTTTAAATATGTTTTCATTGTTTCAGGCTACTGTTGCTTACCGCAATGAAATATTTTGAAAAATTACCCCAGATTTACGAAAAGCTGTTCCAATAACTTGTATAGAGTCGAGCAACACCCGGCTCAAGACCAAAAGCAGTCTGGGACAAGTCTGAACACTTCCCATCTGTTAAACGGCGAAAGATCATCATCACAATCGAGTAAATCTAGTCAATTAAAATATTTTAAAGTTATCACTGTCTAGGCCTTAAAAAGCTACTATGAGCTCTACGAGAACTCTACCGTTAAATACAGTCCAAAATTAAATACACCAATTAGAAAGCACCCAGAAACAACAATTACATTAAAGTTCCTGGATAATTTCAATTGAATAATTCAAAATTTACATGTTCCAAATTTTTTAAATTTAATTAAAAAAAACTCAAAATTTCGCCACAAGTTAAATCAAAAATATGGTCTTTTTCGGCAAACTAAAAATTGGATTTCATATTACAAATTCTAATGTGAAGGTGTAAGATATCACACATCGCGATACTCCGTAACATTACTCTTCGTTGCCGAGTTTTAACTAAAAAGGAATTAATCAATTAAAATTATCAAAATCAATCAATCAAAAGAGTTTATCAAAAGTTTTTTAAAAATCTTATTCAAAAGTTTCATAACTTGGTCGGTTTTTCAGTTGCAGAAGAATGGAACTTTTTTTTGTTTAAAATGCTAGTGTATCATAAATATATTACTGAATATGACTAATAGAAACGAGTGACTGTATAAAATTTAGACTTCGTAATTTTTTCAGTAGTACATTTATCTATTCAAACAACATAAAATATAATTCTTTATGTCATTTAGAGCCTTTTTCCAACTCAAATCAATATAATTCTTTGCGCATTTAGAGCATTTTTCCATTTCAAAGCAATATAATTCTTTACGTCATTTAGAGCATTTTTCCAACTCAAAGCAATATAATTCTTTACGTCATTAAGAGCATTTTTCCAATTCAAAGCAATATAATTCTTTACGTCATTTAGATCATTTTTCCAAATCAAAGCTTATGCCTATCTCTAACAATTTAGAAATTAAGTATTGGACCATGATTAGAGCCCTGTATAATATACGAGGCGTGTCCGGAAAGTAAGTACCGTTTCGTTCTACCGCCATCGCAGCGCTAGTCTCGCAGTTCCGCGCATGTGCACACGTGTCTCTGGTTCATTGTCTGTCCATGACGCCATTGCAGCCGGATTGTGTTGTGTTTACATGTGTTAGTGAGCGTTCAAAATGTTTAAGACGATTGCAGATCCCTCCGATTGTGAAGAGCGTTCTGTAATACGGTTTTTGAACGCTAAGAAAGTTAAGCCAGCTGAAATTCATCGTCAACTTGTAGAGATTTATGGTGAAAATGTAATGACTGATGGAATGGTTAGAAAGTGGGTTCGGCAATTTAATGATGGACGCACCTATGTTCATGACGAAGCACGGAGTGGGCGACCTTCTGTTGTCAATGATGGTTTGGTAGCAAAAGTGAATGAGAAAATTCGTGAAAACAGACGGTTCACAATAAGAATGCTTTTTGATGAGTTTCCAAAAATTTCAAAAACTGTTTTGCATGAGATTGTCACAAATCGCTTAAATTATCGCAATTTGTGTTCCCGTTGGGTTCCGAAAATGCTTACGAATGTCCATAAAATGAAGTGACTTGGCAGTGCTCTGAAATTTCGTACCCGATGCAGCGAAGAGGGAAATGAATTCCTAAACAAAATTGTGACTGGTGATGAAACTTGGGTTTGTTCTTGAACTTGAAACGTGATTTTAGAGGTAGGCGCTTTGACAGCGATGACGACGCAAAAAACGGTGTTCATCAGTGGCTGTCTTCACTGGCGGCATCTCTTTCTTTGAAGAGGGTATAGACAAGTTGGTTTCTCGCTATGACAAATGTCTGAACAATGGTAGCAACGATGTAGAAAAATAACTTACGAAATGCTCTTTCATGTAAAAGTACATTTTGTTTTGAAAAACATTTTTTATGCGAGTTTTTCCAAAACCGTACTTACTTTCCGGACACGCCTCGTATAATTAATTCTTAAAGGCATCAGACATATCTGATTAACCGGGATAATCCCGATTTGGGAAAAAAAATATCCTACATCATTCCGTTTCCTGCGGTTAGAAACGAAATTGATATAAAATTAAAAAAAAACTGGATTTAATTTATAAAATAAAACTATGTATACACAATATACCGTATTTTAACGAATAGCGACAGTTTAAGACCGTAATTCTCCGAATATGATTATTCCCAATGCATTTAGGTTCATACTGACTCTAATGTTAGTGGCATAGACCAGACCTCCGGGACAAGCCGTTGGATCACGGTTTATACCTAAACCAGCCAACCATTATCTATTGCATACCGAGGTGAGGTCCCGAAAATGTTGTCACTCTAATGATAATGCATGTGCGTGATTCTCTTAATGATGCAAGATAGAATATGCAGCTGAAATCAAATATTCGCACAGCATTTACTCCTAGTGAGATCCAATCATTCCACAAAACTGTGAAGACTCTAGATCCATGCAGATATAATTTTAGAATTTACATTCATGCTTATAAAATTAAAGTACTATGTAATGAACCTATTAACTTAATTTGAACAAATTTTAACCTTTCAAAGTGCCTTTATTCAGCATGAGTCGTTTCACTTTGGCTCTCTGGAATTTTACAATTAACTTTTCACGAGCTTCTTCCAGTGTCAGAGTTTTAAACTTTTGTGTACTTCTATGTTCGGATGACGATACGATATTTTAATATTTTCAGACCTTAATTATCAGATAATAAATTGATTTTAATTAAATTTTGATTTCACGTGCGTGGCGCCATCTGGTAGTATGTTTGAGGAAAAATTGATTTGAATATTTCATAATAGTTATAATAATGAATTAAGAAATGCATTTAAAGACTAAAAAGTAAAGAAATATAATAATAAAAGTAAAAATGTTTTTCTAGGCACGCTTTTATGAGTCTACTAGAAGTAGACTTTCATTATTAACAGTTATTTATTATTAAGTTATTTATTATATAACAGTTACTTATTTATTATTAACAGTATTTTATCATTATTAGTTATTTTAACGGTCTACTTTGCAGCAATACGAGGGCTGCTTTGGGACGGACCTCGAAATTTTGAACTGTGGTCAGATAACGAGGACGACACCTGAGCTGGCACCCCTCTCCGAAATTCCGCACCGCACCAACGGGAGGACGTTTGGCCCGCTATGCATGATATAGTGTGCAGCAGCCCCAATACACGGCGTATGTTCGGTGGAATCGGGTTCGGCACCAAGCCGAGACCTTACCACTAGGCCGCAGCGGCCCTTTACTAAAAGTAAAAAATTATTTTTCTTTTATCAAAAATATGGAATACAAAACATAATCGTTAAATCGTGAGACGCTGAAAGCGATACAATCAGGAAATTAAACCACAAGGTATATATATCTTGATATATATCATATGATATATATTATAAGAAAGGAAACTCTTAAACACTCATTAAAAATTAAAATCTATCTATATACAGGGTGTCCACACTTATCGTGGTCCAATAGCTAATTTCTAAACCGTTAGAGATATAGGGTAAACCGGGGCTAGTTGGCCATAGGGGCATGTTGGGACAGTCGCGATATTTTTAATACTTTCCGGTATTTAATGCTACCATTTCAGATGAGTGTGTATTATCCCGCCTTCCTTCTTCCACATCAGCGTCACTGAAGAAGTAGCGTTCATTAAGGAAGCAGCCGGAATTTTCTAATTTTTGCTACGCTGAGTAAATTTCCTCACTTATGAATAATCGTTTTTTTCTTTGATTATAAATTATAATTTACATTTTTATAAATGATGTTCAGAAAGAAAATTCTTCATTGTTACTTTAAGGCTTGTTTGCTTATCGAAATGCTTTCAGAATAAATCCCTACACTCATGAGAAGCAAAAATGGCGATATGGGGCTAGTTGGGCCATTTCGCATGGGGGCACGTTGGTCCGCGCTGCTACACAGGAATTATCAGGATGTACGTTATAGAAATATCTCTGAATATGTGGGATGGAATTGTACCAAATTTATTATAAAAGATACCTGTTATGAAAAACCATACGGACTCAATTTTGAATATAATAACTCAATACTATTTGACGATGACCAGAAAAACTGTATCCCAGTTTCTATTGAATAGAAATGCACACAATTTGTATATAATACACATAATGTGGATAATTACTCAACTGCGTAACTTAAATTAATAAAGTACAATATTATAGAAGAATGTTTTGTGCTAGTTGTGGATCAACTTTACCCGCAGTCGGGGCAGGTTGGGCCAAACGACTTGGTGTCAGTTTCAGGTTTTAAATTAATACTCATAGTTAATATATTCAAATTTTACTAAGGAGAATTATTTCTGAAGGTTCACTAATAGTGTCAGCTTAAAATTTTTCTTTAAATTTTGAATTCCCTTTGTTAAAAAATTCTTAGAAGAAAAAACGGCCCAACTAGCCCCTGTCTACCCTACGTATATTGTTTAGCAAAAGATTCGGAAACCCTCGGCGCCTTTGCGCATGCGGCGGGCGGAGTTATTTTCATCAAAATAGGGGGGAAAGTGAAGAATGGAAGGGCGATGTTTACATTTTACTGAGCGTTATCTAACAAAGAACTCCGAAAATGCGCTCATATGACTCATTCACTGACACCCCTTTCCGGTGTAAAATCGTCCAAAAGTGGTAGTCTCGGAATCCGTTGCTGAACAATAGTTCCAATTGGAAAAATGCCTTAAATGAAGACAGAAATTATATTTTATGTTTTTTGAGTCTATAAATATATTTCTGAAAATGCTACGAATTCTAATTTTGTATACGGTCCCCCGGTCTTATCAATCATATTTAGTAAAATATTTTTCACACACTAACATTTTAAACAAAAAAAAAAGTTCAACTTTTCTGAGACTAAATTTAACCGAGTTATTGAGTTTTGAATATCGCTGACTTAGACCACTTTACACCATTTAAATAGTCGCCTCGAAGGCGATCCACCAATCAATGAGCAGAACTTGTTCGATGAGGCCGCTGATTGGTTTAAAATTATGAAATTAAATGCTCCATAGCTTCGGGTCGTTTGGGTCTATTCAGTACTGGTTGATTTGAGGAGCATTACTTTTTCCGCGTTAACAGCTGGAAAAGTGGCGTCTGTCTGCATTGATACTATAAGAGCGGAACGTTTTTTGCTTAAAATGTTAGTGTGTGAAGAACATTTTACTAAATACGACTGATAGGACCGGGGGAACATATAAAAAATTAGAATTCATAACTTTTTCAGAAATATATTTAGTGACTCAAAAAACATAAAATATAATTCTTCCCTTCATTTAAAGCATTTTTTCAATTAGAACTATATGTATATCTCTAACGGTTTAGAAATTAGCTATTGGAACACGATAAATGTGGACACCCTGTATATAAAAGAGGAAATTATGTGTGTTAATGTGTTCGGGTTTTTTTGGTTCTTTATGCACGTCCACACCGTGGAACTTACGACGACCAAATTTGGTATAATGATGGATTAGCACAAGAGGTAGCTAACGTTGTAAAAATTATTTTAAAATTCAAATTATATTTTTTTATCTAATTAAATAACGAAAATTAAGCTGTTTTTCGCCAATAACTTCTGAAATACTTATCGTACGAAAATTATTTTTTTACGCCATGTTTGAGCAAAAAATTATGTTTTTACTGAACACTTTAATCAATTGTTGTACAATGTTTTCACCAATTTTAATAAACATTTCAGAATTCAATTTAAACTCAATTTGTAACAATGCTTTCTATTGTTATAAAATCCAATTCACCCCAATTTATTGTTTCATCATATCCTTTACTCATGTGTTAAAGTTAAGAAAATATTGCTTTCTTTGGTCATTGACTCCAAATGAGACTTGTTACTTCCGTTTTTATTTCGTAGCTTTTAACATGCTCTCAAATATCCAATAACGTTAGTTTAGTTACTACGCGATGTTTCGTTTAAATTTCACAAATTTTTGTATGATCCTAATCAGAGTGTAGCGGTGGAGCGACCGGAGATTAAGTGAAGTATAGATGCCGTAGATGCCAGTTTTAGGGGCGCCATGGATACAAAACATTACTGCATTTATGCCAGTTTTAGGGGCGTTCATATAGCCTAGCGGATTCATATAGCTTATTCTATGACATCAATTTTTGTTAATTAATTTTGCTAATTAATAATTAATTATCAAGTCCAGACACTCCGTTATGGTTTGAGAAAAGAAATTGGAACATCTACGTTTTTGTTTCATCGAAGAATTTGGCGAGAACTTATGACAAACTTAAAAAATACATTTAAAAAGTGATGAAGTTAGTGGTAAGTATATTTACCACGGCCTTATAAAGGGTTAACCTTCCAGCGGGCGCGCGTTTGCAAGGGATACTTGAATTGTGAATTTTACTTATAAAATCTTTGTTTACTATTAAGCCAATAAATACAGATAACATAAATAAAAGTTGCATTTTTTTTGTAAAATAACACGATATATATGTAATACGACGCACGACATGTCGTAAAATTTGCGTAAGCGCGCCCGCTGGAAGGTTAATACGAGATCATATCACTACATTTTAACCGACTTTTGCGGCATTAACCCCTTCGGGACGGCCACTCGCTGAAGGAAACGCGCCCACCGGCCGGGAGCTGGCAAGCGCATTCCGCGCCCAGCGGCCGAAGCATTTTCTACCGCTAAGCCTAACACGCATTAAAAGTGCGTGTTACATAATAATGCATAAAAAGTGTCCTTTACATAGAAATGAAACCATTTTTAAATATGCGCTAAAAGATATCATATTCTAAATCATAAAAAAAGTTTAATTAAAATACTTGATTTTCAATAATAAAAAATAAAAGTATAGTGTATTTCCCTATAATTGAAAGTACCTAAATAAACACTAGATTATTGATGCAAAATTTGAAAATATAGGAAAAAATAAATATTTACATTCAATATTATAAAATACTTCAAGAAAATTGTAATAATTAACTCTTCAAAGCCTTCTGAAAAATCTTTTTTTTAGGACTCCACTGATATGACGGAATTGGAATCGATATATTAGTATTATTCTCTTCTAATTCAGAATTTGATGATACATAACTTCTAAAGAACTCTAATAATTTATTGCTTTATCACTATCGTCGGAAAAATCCATAGATTTGTCATTTAAAAATTTACATATTTCCTCCTCGGAAAGTTAACGCGTTCTTTTAGAAATAACTGCAAAAATAAAACAGAGAGGCATAAAAACCCTTTGACAGAATATCTCCCAGAAAATCTCAGCCCAAGCGAGAGGAGAAACTATAAACCAATCACTCCAAAATGAGTTAAAGAGCTCTTTAACACATGCTTCTATTTACACTCGCCAGCACGTGTTTCTGTTTATACTCTCAAAAATCAAATAATTCTAATAGAATGATTCACAGACACGTGGTCGACTACAATCTGACCTCGGAGAGAGAAATACTAATGTACGGGACCAATCTTTTGAAAGAAACGTGGAATAGTAACGCCATCTGATAGAAAACATTTTCTTCCAAAATCCAAACGCGTATGTGCGGCTCTCGGCCCATAGCAACACTTTCGCCGTAACGCAAGGATGCGGCGCTCAGCCCTGAGATGAGTCAAGCTGAAACGCACATATGCGGCGCTCGTCCCGAAGGGGTTAAGACAAAACAGATGTTGTTTTAAACAATTGAATTGCAATGCAAGTAACTCTTGAAGTCGTCAATTAAAGTTGAAAATTGCTTTTTACAAATTTTTTTCAACGGGTTGAACTATATATAAACATATTCCATTTACAGGTATTAAATTGTCTGTATGCTGTAGAGACTTCAATAAAGGGGATTCCTCTAAAGACCTTTAACGGGTGCGGACGAGAGGTTACTACTAGTACACACACTTAGGTTCAGCTTGCCATAACAGACTCGAAATATGTAAAATGATGGTTATTTCTAGATTGCATAATTGCATCCACCATTTCAGAACGTGTACTAGTTAATAACCGAATCGAATTTATTTTATTATAGAAAAAAATGTTATTTACCAATGTGTACCACGAAAATGAATGCTACAACGTGAAAAATAATTTCGCAATAGATAATTTGAACAGAAAAAAAGTGTTAACTGTAAATGTGACGGAAAAACGCAGCATTTCATGATTTAAGGACAATCAAAAGTGCAATCATGCATTGAGAAATAAAGTGTGAAATAATGAAATCACGCAATCACCGCAAGAAATCTGAATTTTTCTCCAGAGTTATTTAAGCAAACTGAATTTAAAAAACGTCCGTGGTGAACAGACAACCTTGCTGCAAGTGCATCGAGGAAAAAATTGAAAGAAGATTCACGAAGCGATAAGATTTCCTTAATGTAAGCAACCGTAAATAACTTGATAGCAAAAACATTTCCGGCAAACTCTTTGTGAAGTTATGAAATAAACAACAAAACGTAGATGTTTAGATTAAATTATTTGATAACCAGTTAAAATACACAGAGACTAGTAATTCTAGGAACCTGACGTTCCCGAGCTCGCCCCTTCCCTCCAAATATCCAATATCTATTCTTCATCGCAGTATTTAAAGGTTTATCCAATCATTTTGAAGTCATTCATTTTGAAGACAATATTGTTTCCAGGGGCACCAGACATCACAATTTGTCTCTCGAGAAGATATCTTGGCCCCCCCCCCCCCAGAGATGAGTGGGGCGATTACCAAATCGATTAACTCCATAAAACGAAAAGTAGAGAAAAGTGCTAAAATAGTATACATTGTTTTTAAAATTCCTTTGAAATTATCAATTCAAATAAACGTCGGAGACTGTATTACTGCTAATGTATCTATTATCTAACGACATCTATACTTATAAAAGGCAATGTTTGTGTGTGTGCGTGTGTGTGTGTGTGTTTGTCGGCGATGTCCAGACGAATCTATCGCACTTACAGCCATGAAATTTGGTACACAGGTAGTCGTAATGGTGACTGAATGCACCTCGAAGCCGAAATTTTAAATTTTAATCTAGAATTTTTTTTATTTAATGTTTTGTGTTGTTTTGGTTGATTTTTCGCACTAATTTCTCAATAGAATAGTTACGAATAAGTTTACGATAAAAATATATACACCATCGGAAAGAGCATGCGATTTCCGTTCTAATGAAGTTAGTTTTGAATTTCTAACGTAATTTACTGAATTTTGAGAATTTTTTTAAAAATTGTCACTTTCTCCTTATATTTTTAACTGTCAATGTTTTTTTCCCTCGCATCCAACGTTCTAATAAACCTATGATTTTCAGTTTTTTTATGGTAACAACAGAGGTATTTATCTCTCATTTAAAACAAGAACGGTTAAAATATCTTTGTCCGTTCGTTTTTAATAATTTTTTTTCTTAAAGGGTTAAAAAAATTATTTTCGAATGAAGTTCTTTCTCCGGAACGGTGAGTTTCTCCCTGGCTACGGCTAGCGCCATCTGTTGGAATTATTCTCTCCTCAATTTTTAGCATGTTTTGCTAGGAATAATTTGAAATCATTTCGTTGGACGCAAGGGTTTAGTCGTAAATTAAGCAGTGCTGGAAGATTCTGACATGGGTGATAAGTTGGCTTTGAACTTCTAACGTAATTCGCTGAATTATGAGAGAATTTTTTTCGTGATGATCTAAAAGAGTTTCTTTACCATCTGCGTAAAATGTGCCATAGCTTTTCACGCAAGCTCCAGGGGGGTGACGAAGGGGGTACTGTCGTGACCTTGAAACGTCACGGTACTGTGGTTTGAGACTGTATTGCATCAGCATAACTTAGATACACCATTGCTGTATATTAAAGATTTTCACGTTGCAATTTTTTTTTTATTATTGTTTTGGAATAACGTACTCTGTACTGCTTTTCTACATGTCATTATCGCGGGAAAATCAATGTGTATCTTTTGTTTTGATTTTGTTTCAAAACTTTTTCGTGTTATTGTGGGCGATTTTTTTTTCATGTTTTTGAAGTCCTGATTCCACGGGCAACGCCGTGCGCGTTCTGCTAGTATAAAAATATAAGATAGAATATCCTTGGAGTAATCGTTATTATTACTACAATTTTTGCGTTATTAAGGGAGTTAATCAATTTGGCAAATGAAAGAAAAGTGAATACCTCACTTGTCTAATCGATTAACTCCATAAAACAAAGAGTAGAGAAAAGTGCTAAAATAGTATACATTGTTTTTTAAAATTCCTTTGATATTATCAATTCAAATAAACGTCGTAGACTGTATTACTGTAGATGAATATGTTATCTAACGACATATAAAAGTATAAGATGGAATATCCTTGGAGTAATCGTTATTGTTACCACAATTTTTGCGTTATTAAGGGAGTTAATCAATTTGACAAGTGAAAGAAAAGTGAATACCTCACTTACCAAATCGATTAACTCCATAAAACGAAAAGTAGAGAAAAACGCTAAAATAGTACACATTGTTTTTTAAAATTCCTTTGATATTATCAATACAAATAAACGTCTGAGACTGTATTACTGCTTATTATCTGTTTTCTTATGACATATAAAAGT
>BGPR01009989.1:0-13853 GCA_013235015.1 Araneus ventricosus | reverse complement strand
TCTGTCGTTCTGTCACCGACTGTTTGACTGTCTGTCGTTCTGTCACCTACTGTTTGACTGTCTGTCGTTCTGTCACCTACTGTTTGGCTGTCTGTCTTTCCGTCTATTTCCGTATATGTGAGAACAATTATTGAATAATAAATATAAAAAAAAACTTTAAAATAAAAAAACGCTTTTACCAATGCATTAAAAAAGAAAATAATAATTTTTTCTCAAAAATCTGGAGGTCAAAACAAAAATCGTAAAAGCGTGAGGCATTGAAAATAATAGAAGATACAGCTTTTCCACTTATTATGTTCTTAATTATTAAATTATTATTTTTCTTTTTTAATGCATTGGTAAAAGCGTTTTTGTAAATTTATATTTATTATTTTCTAGTTTTTAGTCTTTAATTTATGTCATAATTCAGTATTATAAATATTTTATACATCAGCTAACTAAAGCAATGCATAACAAATTTTATATAACGAATGTTTAAGAAAATTTTGTTTTCTTATGACATTCATTTGTGGCTTTATAAGTTTCTTCTATTGTTATCAGCGCCTCACGCCTTTACGATGTTTGTTTTGACCCCCAGAGTTTTGATACAAAAATATTTTTTCCTTTTTTAATGCATTGGTAAGAGCGTTTTTTTATTACATTAATTATTTTCTAGTTTCTATAGGTCTTTAATTTATGTCCTAATTCAGCATTATAAATATTTTGGGATCTTAGAATCAATTTTTCATGAACTAATTCCTACAATTATTTTATTTTAAAGATCTATAATAGGATATACTTATTTTTATTGAGGCATTTAAATTACAGCGTAAAGTATTTTAGTTCTCAGAAATACTATAGATGGCGCCACTGAAACCTATCGAGTACAAACGTAATTTTGCGAATTTTTTAAAACAATTGATACTTGAGAGCTCTAAAATTATTAAAATATTGCATTTTCATCAAAACCCAATAAATATACAAAATTTCAGAACTCTAGTGCATTGAGAAGTGAGTGAAATATCGATCACAAAATTCCAACCTTACATACATACAAACATGAAACATTTCGAACTTGGCAAAAGCGTTTAATAAAAATGCAGCGATCTACGTAGATAAAATTTGGTATGCGGTCTTGGCACCAAAACTGTCGATATGTACCGAATTTTAGACTCAATCGGTCAAAAGGCAGATATCCAAAAAGAATACGCAATTCACTGCTCTATGCGACGAAGCTGAACAGAAAACACGGCATTTTATGGAAGTATATGAGAAACTTGAGGGGAGAATACTTCAGCTGGTTGTAGAAGGTCACCGATCATCTATCTGAAATGACATCATGTTGGCATGTAGTATTAAGATAGATAGATATAGAAGATAGAAAAAAAAGCTATTTTTGAAGAGTGTCGTCGGTACACAAAAAATGAGGTCTAATGTTTTTATGTAAAAAAATACTTTTATAAAAAATATTTAAAACACAAGATCATCTTATCGTCTGAAACTTTAAAAAAATTTTTTTAATGAGAATATATGTTCAACCAAACGATTTTTAAAAACGAGCTAATTTTGTCCTTAAGTTATAAATAAATTTTAAAGTGAGAGTACTTGAACATGCGAAGTGGAAATGTAATTTATAATTAATAAAAAAACTATTCAATTAATTGCCAAAAACCCTCCACCAAAACCGTCGTTATATTTCATAGAATTTGTGAGAAAAATTTAAAGAAAGTCTATTCTGCAGTTTAGAATTTTATAGCGTACAAAAAAAAAAAATTGGCGTTTCAATGTTATTTATATAAGTTCTATTGCTGGAGAATTCATTTTATATTAAGAGAGTTGAAAATAATTAGCTAAAAATATCCGAGTAGGAGAAAGGGTCATTTTTTGTCCAAGTTCTTTTGACCTTTGACATGGCGTCTTTTCAATATTATTCTCTAAGGTAGTAATTTTGTCCAATCCATTGTCTGCAGTGTTCCAGGCAGTCGAAGGTTTAAGCGCTTTCCGGAATGACTATCAATAGGAAATTTTTTAATAACTGGCAGTAAAAGAAGGGATTTCCTTATGTTTCAGGAAATCGCATACCGATGTTTGGTTATGATTGCTGAAGGAAGCGGTGCTTTTTATAAATACAGAAGGTCAAAATGAATGCACGAAGCTCCTAAACGCGCGACAATTACTTTCACTTACATAAGCGAAAATCCGAAACAAAAACGGATTATATTAAGCATAAGTTTTCCTAATATGATCGTTGTTTTCTCATATATGAAGTATGCATAGAGAATATACAGGATGTCCACACTTATCGCTAATTTCTAAACCGTTAGGGATAGACATATAGTTCCAATTGAAACCAGCGGGAGTGGTCTCCCCTAAACTTTCTCGTATACTTCTCTGAAAAAGTGCCGTTTCCCCTCCCTCCGCGTGGATAAAAATTCGAACCTATTGTAACCCAGAATCCAATGACTATCAGAAAATATTTAGGTAAAAAATCAAATTCGAAGATATGCGTTCCGATTAAATGCATACCGATTTCTACTCTTTCTTCGCTCAAGGACAATCCTTCCGCGTGCGTGGATAGCGGACGCGTTGGAGATGCGCTTATACAGACCGACAGACAGTCAACCTTTTGACAGATTTGTCCCAAAATTTTATACAGACCTACATTCATGACGATAAAACTGTGTACGAAATTTTATCCATGTAGCTATTCAAGTTTTTGAATTATAGCTTTCGCATGACCGCGGACATACAGACAGACAGACTTCCCGCTGACGGATTTTGTCCAAAATTTGATAGAAACCTACAAATTATGTTTAAAGACTACATACTACATTTCATCCCTTTATCTCTAATAGTTTCCGAGTTATCGTGTTCACAGACACACACACACAGACATACAGACATACATAATTCCAAAATTGTGTTTTTCGGACTCAGGGAGGTCTAAAACGTGGAGATTCGTCAAACGCTCGAGTTCGAATTTTTTGACGATTACAATACTTTCTCTTTGTATACGAGAAAGTAAAAAAGTTTTAAATTATGGGAATAATTATAATATATGTTTTTTGTGTGAACAAATATATTCATGAAAAAGTTACGACATCTAACTTTTTATACGGTCCCCCGGTCCTATCAGTCATGTTTAGTAAAATATTTTTGGCACTCTAATATTTTAAACAAAAAAAGTCCCACTCTTCTGTGACTAAAACTGACCGACTTATGGAGCTTTGAATATCGCTGACTTAGAACACTTTACACCATTTCAGTAGCCGTCTTGAAGACGATTCACCAATCAATGCAAAGGACTTGCTCGACGAGGTCACTGATTGATTAATGACTCATTCACTGACATCCCTTTCCGGTGTGAAATCGTCCAAAAGTGGTAGTCTCGGAATCCGTTGCTGAGCAATAGTTCCAATTGAAAAAATGCCTTAAATGAAGAGAAAAATTATATTTTATGTTTTTTGAGTCTATAAATATACTTCTGAAAAAGTTACGAATTCTAATTTTGTATACGGTCCCCCGGTCTTATCAATCATATTTAGTAAAATATTTTTCACATTCTAACATTTTAAACAAAAAAAGTTCAACTTTTCTACAACTAAATTTAACCGAGTTGTTGAGTTTTGAATATTGCTGACTTAGACCACTTTACACCATTTCAATAGTAGTCGTGAAGACGATCCACCAATCAATGCTCAGCACTTGCTCGACAAGGCCACTGATTAGTTAAAAATCATGAACGTCGAAGCTCCAGAACTCGCTCAGTTTTAGTCGTAGAAGAGGGGGGACTTTTTTTGTTTAAAATGTTAGAATGTCAAGAATATTTTATTAAATATGACTGATAGGGATCGGGGGACCGTATAAAAAGTTAGAATTCGTATTTTTTTCAGAAATATATTTAGTGACTCAAAAAACATATATTATAATTCTTCCCTTCATTGAAAGCATTTTTCCAATTGGAACTATATGTCTATCCCTAACAGTTTAGAAATTAGTTATTGTTCACGATAAGTGTGGACACCCTGTATAGAAATCGTCTGATTTTGTCATTCGACCTCAAGATTTCGATGTTTTTGGCCTCCCTGAGTTCGGAAAATACATTAGACCTGCCTGTTTATTATGCATATGTGAACAGGGTCAACTCAGAAACGGAAACAACGAGATGGATGAAATTTAACAAGTGGTTTTTACAGTAAAATCTTTCATATGTGTCAAGTTTTGAATCCGTCTTGAGTTCAGTTTCCGAGTCCAAAATTCGACAACGGGGTAAGGTATTTTACTGTCTGTCCGCCAAGAGAACTATGGCCGCCAAAATGTCTAGTTTACGGCGATCGCTATAGCAACTGGCTATGCCAGGGAAGACCCATTTCGAATAGGAGGAATCCGACGGAAGTCGGAGTTTTATTTTATTCTTGGCGTCAGTTTGCGGTGGTAAAAAGAATGGTTGATCATTCGTTGTTGTTGTTGATGATCCCCGAAGATCAGCAGAGCTATATCAGGTCCATGAGCCTGTGCACCCTGAAAAAATCCAAAGTCAATACAGGATTAGAAACAAGATCCTGTTGGGAAAGCCCCAGGCATGCAGGAATATGATCAGGTGTGGCCTGTTCTGCAGTACATTTTGGGCAGATCTCAAAACACTTAGAATTATCAGAGAAAGTCAAACTTCTGATATGCCCACTAAGGAAGCGAGTAAGAGTTGTTTGGTCGCGTCTGCTGCAGTCAATTGATAGACAGCCACCTGGTCGAGAACCCTGATACCAGTGATGCTCCGGTGGAATGAGCCAGATAGTTTTATTCCTGCTTTTAGCTCTAGAGAACAGCTCCAAGTAGGTGAGAGGTGCAGAAGGCACTGAAGCATCATCAGCACCTGCTTTAGCAAGTGCATCTGCAATCTCGTTACCTTGGATGTTGACATGAGAAGGAATCTACTGCAGGTGAATCCGGTAAGATACTGAGAGATTTTTAGGTTTGTTAAGAATATCTCTTACTCTATGCCAATTAGCCAAATGTTGGATAGAACTTCTGCTATCTGTTAGTATCCAAATTTCATTACTGATCATTCGTCTTCTTGGTTACCATACATAGCACATTTGGCGCTAAATGCGCCAATGTAGCACATTTGAATGAACTTCTACCAACTAGAAATGGATTCTTACTACGATAACCTGTTTCCATAGCGACCGCCATAAACTAGACATTTTGGCGGCCACTGTTATCGTGGCGGACAGACAGTACCTAAACACGCACTCGATGTTTTTCGCTATGATGTGAGTTTATGTAAAAGAGGCTTTATTAAAAATGATTTTGTTAATATGCCTGATGCCATTCACATTGAATGAAAATGATATTCATTTTTAATTATGGCATTTATTTTTCATTGCGTTGAGACTAAAATGCGAGGAAAATGTTAAATACTTTTATTTTTGCATCAATTGTCTTGGGTGCATTTTAAAAGTTCTGCAAAAAAAATGCTGAAATGTTATTATCGTGAAAATTTAAATCTGCAGCATTGATTCCTCTTTTAGTTTTTTTTTAAAATTAGTTCAAAAGGGATTTTTCGGGTTGTAGTTTTCAAAGTTAATAACCTTTTAAAGTCATTTTAAATATTTTTAAAAGAATCTATTGTAACTGCAATTACCATAAAATTGAAATTGAAAATCAGTGGTATGAATTTGATACAGGTTATTTGCAGCTACGGAAAATGTCTGGCCTTGGGTTTTCTACTTAAGTGTCTAACCTCAATGAAAAATTTACCTTATTTATATGAATATGCCTTATGAAGATATATTATTTAGACACACAACAATGTTTTCCCACTTATTAAAATTGGTTGTAAAATATATTGCTTTTTATTCGATTACTTGCTGTCACAGAGACTTTTTGCCCACTCTATAATCCAGTGAATTAGTTCGAAATTTGGTTCTTCGTCAGAAAATTATTATCACATGCAACTACTTGAATTTATTATTATGGATAAACTTTTCTAACTATCATAACAATAAATGAAGTTTTGATTTTCGATTACCTGTAAATTAACTTGATACAGACTTGAAAAACTGTTCTCGTTTATCTAACGCGTGTTCAATAGCTCGTTCCCACAATTTACTTTATTTTTAAAATTTTGAAAATACAAATCAAGTGAAAGAAAAATGACATTTCCAACCTGACTTCTAATTAAAAAGTATGCCGCCGAAAATCTCGCGCAGAAATTTCTCCTTGCATATTTTAAATCTGATTGACAGAATGCTATAATTCTATATTAAAAATCGTTTTTTTTTTCAGATTTGACAACCTAACATATTTTCAACCACAACTTTACAGCCACGCTCTAGAAACATCTTTTCCCCACTAAAACTAAAACAAAACACAAAAATAAAGAGAGAGCCCTCCTAAGAAACCCATTTTCGAACACTTCTGCCATCACAAATACAAAATGGTTGCGAAGCGTCAAGATTTCGTGTTTTCAGACAGAACGAAATAGAGAAAAGTCTACGCTCGAGTTGGTTTTCGCAGCCGGTTTTTCTTAATGTTATGATCCTTGGCAAGCTTCCAGAAGAGCAGCATCCACGCGTAGCTATCGCAAACACTGGAGATGAAAATAAAACTCGTTGCAGTCGCGATTTAGAATAGAATTTCCAATATTTCGCGCCGCTGCGTCCCTTACTTGCGATTTCGTGTTTGTTCACCTTACGCTGTTGGCGGTATGGATTAGCTAACGTCGTATGACGGGGCATTGCTTAGGAAGCTTTGTTTCAGAAACCTCTCGTAAAAAGTTGTCTGTGCATATAAGGGATCTTATTCGACATCATATCTGAAGGTTGTGTTCGCACTGATAGCGATTGAAAGGTGGGATAGTCATGATGAGAGATACAATCTACTAGCGTTTAGTTTCAGATTTTCTGATGGGATGGTTCTGGTAAAGATTAACATCGAAAGAGCATGGTATAATGGCTTTTCTAGCAGTTCGTTTAGGTGTAATTTCTTTTACTTCATTAAATTTTTGCGTAACAATGTGGTTTCTTAAAGCGCCTATTCGCTGATACTTTAAAGACACTCTGGGTCCCATTGTGTTTCTGTTACAGAAACGCTGTAGTTTTACATTTCTTCTCAGAGAAATGTCCTACACTTTGTATATAAAAAATTAAGTCAAAATTTTGAAGCATTTATGTCGAGCTTATTTTGAAACAAAGACAAATAAGTTTGGTAAATCATTCTTTCAAAATTTATCCAACTTTAAATCTAGAGAATCGAGTGTACATTTCGAACTTTTTCTTTTGGCCCATCGTATCTAAAATTTGATAGAGATCTACAATTTCTGAGCTAAGACTATACACCAAATTTCATTTACTTTGCTTGCTGTATTTTTAAGTTATGGTATTCATCTACACATAGAAAGACGAGCAAACATAAAGCCTACCGCGTGACGGATCTAGGCCACAATTGCGCATAGATCAACAATTTTGGCGTGAAGATAATGTACTAAAATCCCCCAATCTAGGTTTGCGGTATTTTTTGAGTTACCGCGTTCCGTGTGTACTAATTTACAGATCGACATCAAAACAATTCGTTGAAGGATTTGATCCAAAATTTGATGTAGATCTACAATTTTTAGTATTAAAACCATGTGTCAAAATTCATCTATCTAGCTTGTTGCGTTTATGAGTTATAATGTTCATAGACAGACATTATTCCAAAAATCGGGGGGGGTTGGTTTCAGTGAGGTCTAAAAGTGTCGACTCATTAAAATCTCAAGGACAAATTTTCAACGATTACAATATTTATGATTTGTATACTTCGTATGTCAGAAAGTAAAAATCAATATATTCTCTCGGACAGTCGAAGTGTTATCCAATATCTTGTTAATTGGAGAGATGTTAGTGACCGGAGGAGAATGGATATCTTTAACAAACTCAGGACCCTGTGCAATACTTGTGTTCGTCATCTACAATGGATACCATCACATGTAAATTTAAGATATAACTATATAGCTGATAGTCTTGCTAAAGAAGGTACTACCATGCCTCAGGCCCATGTAGAACCTTTGACTTATCTTGAGTTATACTCAAGAAGAAAGGCCCTTGTTAACATTTCTTGGAGGCATCCACCAGCTCATTCATGGTATCGTTGTTAAGGCCCCGGTTCTGCTGTACGTTTTAAGGGGGTTAGGAAAGACCCAACAGCTTTGGCTCGCTTGTCATCCGGACACTTAAAAACCCTCAGATTCTCTCGTGGTGACGAGAAGTTCAATATCTGCACAAAGTGCAACATAATTAAGGCCACTCCGCAGCATTTGCTTGACTGTGTTGCTTGGTGTATGATGACCTGTTAAAGCGACCGGATTTCGTGTTGGAGGTGATGAGGGCGAACGATCTCATGGATCTGATCTGATTCAGATCAGAAGGATTAGTAAGAAGAAGTAGTGAGAAGAAGAAAAATCAATATACTCCGTGTAATTTGTAAACTGTAATATGATACTGCTGAAATTTCAAAATTTCTTTGCGTTTAAAACAGTGTAAAATAATAGAACAGAAATTGTAGCAATTAATTGCATTTTTTTTTCTTTATTACATTGAGATTTTTAGTTGGTTTCTTGGGGGGGGGTGGCTAGCTGGGTGTCGTAGACGTGGCAGGACGAAACTTTCTAGTAGTGTTTTTATTACTAACAAATAAACAACTATAGGAAAACTTATAATGCATACGAATAACTTATTGGTGAACTTTTATATAAGAGATTCAGCAACATTTGCTATAATAGGTTTTCTTTCTCAGGAAAAAAGGATTTTCGAAATAGCTTCTTTTATGTAATATCGTTTAATATCATTGGAATCAATCTGGGTTTGTTCGTAGACCCGGCAGGAGGACAGAAACTTTTCTAGTATGATTTCAAATTTTTACTAACAAATTTAAACAACTATAGGGAAAACACATTACAACACATTCGAATAACTGTACTAGGCGAACTTTTATATAAGAGATTCAACGCTTATTTGTATACATAATAGATTTTCTTTCTTTTTATCCCTAAAAAAGGGATTTTCCTGAAATAGCTTCTCTTATGTAATATCGTTTAATATCAAATTGCAAGAATCAACCATCTGTTTTGAAATCTGTTTTAGATATCAGAAACAGTTTAAACAATAAATTGTATTTGTTTCCATTTCAGTGTTGTTTTTTCAAAGTTCGAGAAGAAAAGGCATATTTTATTCCAACAAACAGTCGGATTTCCTTTTACGAAAACAGTAAAACATATTCAAATACGTGTATTGTTCTTTTTTATCCTGCTACGAAAAGGAAATTTATAAATTCAGCGCGAATCACGTGTGATCAGGATAGAGAATGCAATTTTTTAAAAGTAAAAAAGTCATAAACATAAAAAAATGTGATAGTATAAAATTTTAACATTTTTAGGAAAGATTAATATTCTAGTGGCAAACAAAACGACTGAAACTATTTTCATACTAGTTAAGATAATTATCAATGTAGAAAGTATCTTCATGCAAAGAGTATTTTAATGAAAATAAAACAAAAAAATAATAATATGAGTGATTCAGTAGTTTTTAGTTTTATTTTCAATTTAATTTTGAAATCCATCTTTGCTTTACGTTAAACGTCGCAGCATAGTGTCAGAGAACGCACAATTCGATGTCAGATGACATGCGCGATGACGTTTAACACGTGACTGTGACGTCACGTGTATTGACTACATTCCGTATAATTTCACTTATTTATTTCGTAATGCAGATTCACCCACTGATTACCGATTAAACTAGCAAATTAACACAAAGGGTAGAACCATTCCAATTCGACACCTGAGTTACCTGCTACTTTTAAGCTGAAATAATGTATAGAATAATATATTAAATTTTTATTTTCTTTGCAAACAGATTTATTCTAAATTAGAAGTAAATTTTAAAAAGTGAAATTTTGAAATTTCACTACATATAATAAGATTTTTTTGACAGTGAATAATCAAATTCTAGAAAAAATGTCCTCAGTATGTACCATATCACATACAATTCTTCATCAAAAGAGTTATGTAGAAAGTTTGTTAATAAGCTCAATATTCATAGCACCTGGTAATTTCATAATTTTTTTCAGGAAGGCATTAAGTGCTAAAATATTGCTCATAAAAAAATAAGCATTTCTAAAGCACAAAACACCAAAGGTTTATGAATTCACGCGAAAATTAATCATTCGTTTTCAATTTTCATGGAATGTCATTCCTTCGACGTCATTTTATACGTCACAAAAGTTTGTCACGTAAATTGCGTTAGCAAAAGTATTTTTTTGTCTAGGCGCTGTGCAACCAAACGTTCTCGATAAGCATCTGTAAAAATCCTTGAAAAGGATTAACCTTTTCAATGGTCAACCTTTGTTGCAACCAACATTATTAATGGTGAGAGGTGAACCTTTAACAATGACGTCGTTTCACTGTTCCGCTTTAATTTCATAATTTTAATGTTTTCCGGCGATAACGTTGCCAACTATTCCCCGACAATTTTAAGATTATATTAAAATTTTAAAAACCATCTATTAATGTTGTTTCAGTTACCGAGCTCTTTCTTCTGTGGCTTCCAGAATAAAAATTATATTTTTGACTATAGTCACGATGATGTGCACACAAATAATTATATTTAATTTTTTCCTTGCGAGATGTAAGTTGCACATGCAAATAACCTCAACAATTAAATATAAAGTTTTCTTAAGACACATGAGTGATGAAATGCGATTAAATAAATGCAATAATAAAAAATACATGAAATATTTTAGTTCATAGTAGGTGGTAACGAGTATGTTAAAAAACTTTTAACTCCGGTCCGCATAAAAACCAATCCCACTATAGGCGCCTATAGGAATGTCTTTTACCACGCCAAGTTGATCATTGTGCCTGCTAGGGTTTCCGTGTTTACTTTGATTGGCGAGAAACTAAGTTTTTTCTTCATCGTATTTTGAAAACCTTCCATCTTTATTTACAATTAACAACTAATTACAAATTATTTTCAACTTTAAGACACTCAAGCAGGAATTCATTCTACTTTAAGTCACACACAAGAAAAATCTACAAAGTAGAAATGTTTACATCCTTATAACAGATTGCATCTTTCGGTCGTCGTCGGAATAGAAAAACTTTGCAAAGCATTTCTCGCCAAAAAAGCGAGATATCGCCAAATATTGGCATCGAAAATACTCCCCATAGGCGTCTATGGTGGGATTGGTTTTTATGCCTCCGGTCCTTTTTATATAGATATGTAGTGAGTGAACAAAGGCAAACATTTATAAAATAAAGTTAAAAAAAAAGGGTTTTAAGTGTTAAGGGGACTTACGACTGTTAAACCTCGAAAATTTTCGATTTTATGAAAAATATGTATATTATTTCCCTGTCTTTTCTGAACAATTTAAAACAACCCGCGTTAAAAAAATTCCCATAATTATGAAAATTATGAAGAAAAATGTATCAGCTATTCAACGTAAACATTGAATATGGCCATATCCTTAAAACGCTACATCTCAAAATGTGTTTTTTTTATATTGCGCATACGATATCTCAAGAACTATCGAATATTTTTACATAAAATTTGTTCTGAATATGTATTGTGCTTTGTTCTACAAATTGAACCGCAGTCTTGTACATATTTTCTAAAATAAGTTGCTTTTTTGGGGGGGGGAGGGGTAGAAATGTTTAAATTTTAACAATTTTTAACATTTTTTTAAAATTGGTGTATGAAACAGAAATAAGATTGAAATGTTAATAAATTGAGGTTCAGTTTCTTAAACAGACTGTTTGGTTTACTTAGATATCAAATTATTGTGTTTAGACCAATATTTTATCCGTAATCATGCGCGCAAGATGACTATTTGATTCTTTCCCAAAAAAATATACCCATATTTATTACTCTCTCGAATAAATACATATCAATATTAAGCCCTATTAATGTGTATATTAGTTTTTCCCAGCAAGGTCCACTGGTACACAACTGTCAGTCCCGGAGATTATGGACCCTGAGTCCTCGCGCTCCGTTGAACCCCAATCATCCCTGGTGTGGTGTATCAATATTAAGATTTATGTGTGTACAATAACAAAAAGAACAGATATTTTTCTAGGAAAAAAAGTTAGTTTTTGAAATGTTTTGTTTTAGACATAATGTATCGAATTTGACAGTTTTTTGCCCATTCTTCGGAGGTTTAAAGGGCGTATGTCTCTTAAGTGAGTTGAAATATATATACAGAACTGAAAGATGGTCATAAGCTGCAAAAATAAATAAACATTTATTAAAGCGAAATGCGAACATCGTGTTACAGAATTGCGATGTATGCGAATCATGTTTTCAACTGCGAGATCATCATCTTAATGTTGTGTCGCCGTAATAAAATAAAAAATAAATATTGTGTTACGAAGCTATAAAGTTGTTTCCCTGAGATGCCAAAGTCGCCAAAATGGACGCCAAATTTATCGCCAAGGTCGCCAAATTTATCGCCAATTCGCCAAGTTTAGCATCCCAGGGAAACAATTTTATAGCTTCGTAACAATATCATATATAAATTAGAACCTTATAGGATTGAGCAAAAGATTACTTTTTCATGTTGACTGTGATTTGATTTTGCGACTGACAGATTGAGAACAAACATGTCGTTTTTCATCCATCTAGTTTATCGCGTTTTTGTGTTATCTAGCTCCCATACACAAGAAGAGATTGAGACGCTCCCAAAAATGGTTTTTCGGGATCAAGAAAGGACAAAACGCCGCAATTCATCTGGAGTTCGAAATTTTCAGATAATAATTTCTTTTTCAAATACAGTCGACGCTCGTTATAACGACCACACATTATAAAGACCATTCCATTATAACGACCAGCGATAAAATCCCCAACTGTGTTTCACTATGCACTATGTTATTTTACTTCCGGTATAACGACCGTCCAGTGTCATCTAATCCCAATACAACGTCCGAATCCCCGGTATTTTTCCAAAAAGAACACGTTTCTAAACGTAAATGACCTTAATTATTGTATTGCCAAGCTTCGTAGATGTAGAATCTTCAGTGTTACAGTTCAACTTTGACAGAGGGGAATTACTACTCACCACAGCGCGGAAATTAGAATAGCCTAGAAAAAAATGTTTCAAGTGCTATTGAGACTTTAAAATGTTTTTTTGAAAGGCAAGAAAATACAGAACATTATTTATCATCTTTAACTGAAGTGGAAAATTATGTTTTGCAAAAATCACATATGCAGAAAAGACAAACAACCATTTCTGATTTTTTCTTTAGAAAATAAATGTTTTGTAAGTATATAACACACTTTATTTTCTACTTAATTAATTGAGAAAATTTTATTTTTAATACCAATGATGAAAAATAATTTGAGTATTTAGTTGGAATCTCTTTAAAAATCTCCTATTTTTAAGGAACTGCTGACATATGTACATTTTTTAATTATATCCACTATAGCGACCACTTTTTATAAAGACCTTTTGCTATAGGACGCAGAGGGTCGTTATAACGAGCGTCGACTATGCTTCATATTCAAGAAAGTAAACTATTGTAAAACATTCGAAAATAGAGGGTACTGTAAAAGGTTTCTTTTTTTAAACGCTTTTACTAAGTTCGAAATGTTTCATGTTTGTATGTATGTAAGGTTGGAATTTTGTGAACGATTTTGCGCTCACTTTTTAATGCACTAGAGCTCTGAAATTTTGTATATTTACTGGGTATTGATGACAATGTAATATTTTAATAATTTTAGAGCTCTTAATTATCAATTTAAAAAAAATTCGCAAAATTACGTTTGCGCTCAGTAGGTTTCTGTGGCACCATCTATAGTGTTTCTGAGAACTAAAATACTTTACACAGTAATTTAAGTGTTTCAATA
>BGPR01009988.1:0-54707 GCA_013235015.1 Araneus ventricosus | reverse complement strand
ATATCGCTCAAGTATTTTTACATCAATATTGTAATAGCATCTCATGTAATAAATTTTTATCATCCATTTATCTGCTTAATTTCAGATTGGAATTAGTTTCATTTAACACACACATTTCATTGTCCATTTCTTTCCAGTGTAAGTAAAAAAACGTCCATGTCCATTAAAATAGGAGATATCTTCTCCTGAGACAATTTGGAGTAAGTATTTACCCATTTATTTATAAACCTTATTTTTAATCTTCTATATACATATTATTCGTCATCTTTTATATAAATACATTGATTCTGATTATGACATGAACAGCTTAGAATGTTAGAAAACTTGTAGACCTATGAGATCCACTGCCTCTAGATATGTTTGCAGATGTGTCTACGAGCTTCATTGTTGCTTGTTACTTTCTTTGAGTCTAGCACTCGGGGTGAAATTGGAGATTGATATAACGAGAAAACGCTGCTGCACTACATTGTCTCGTTCTCCTGCAATGTTGTTAAAATTAAATTTGTTAATCGCAGGTATTTAACTAATTAACGAGTCACACATTCTTGTTCCGATAGCTTCTACATTTTTCCCGACTCTTATTAATTTTTTTGTTCCTCCTATTTAATAACATTTTATTCAATTTATTGTCTCGTTCTCCAGCAATGATATTTAAGTTAAAGCTGCCATAAGATGGAAAAAAATTTGCTTACGAGCGACACATTCTTACTTTGAAAGTTTCTACATTTTTTTAAATCTCTTATTAACTTCCATATTTATTGACCTTTCTTCTGCCATTTGACCTTTCTCGAATGTCAAGGCATGACGTTGTAATTTCTTTTGTGGTTACAAATTAACTTCCTTCCCCAGAGCTGGTGTTTAAGTTAAAGCCGTTATATACAGGTATTCAGCTAGATGACGCGGCCTCATATTTTTGTTTTGGTAGTCTTTACATTTTTTTCTCTTAACCTTTTGATTTCTGAAATTTTTTTCTTAGACTATATCTAAATAAGCAAGAGATTTATTGTTTTGTGTTAAAACGCAAAACTTCCCCCGTCTGTTCTCCATTTCTTGTAAAATTTATCCCTGTTCGACATCGATGGATGGCGAGAAATGCAAAGCTTGATTCGAACAATTTATTTCATAATATACTTCTGGATTTCTTACAACATAACAACACAGTCTGAACATTATTAATTTACCAAAGACTTGTATTTGGAATTAAAATATATTCAGTTTATATGCAGTTTAACACACCGGCAACGAAACGATTCTCCTTACCGTTAACTGATACGCATCAGCTTGTTACAAAGCTATTCCTATTTTGGAATAACTGCACAATCAAAATATTTAGAACACTTTTAGCTCACTTTAAGCTTGATAAAGAGATTTGAGTTATTTTTTAAAGTGCTCGATCTCCCAAAAATATATAGTTTTTTTTTTGTGATGCACTGTATACGAAATATGTGCTTAACTGGTTTCAGCCTCATGGGCATATATACTATAAGCGAAAAATAGAAGAAAAAGAATCAGGTTATTTTAGAAGGTACGATAAAAGGAATGAAAAATAATATAATAGACAAGCATTTACATACCTGAGCAGTCTTTTAGAAGGAGAAGAATTTAATTTTTCTAACAGTCCTATTAGAGTGAAAATATGTCTAGAAAATCAATAAAATTTTTATCTTATCATATCATGAGCTGTAACGTTGCTATTTAAAAACATTAAGAAACATTTTGCTATTTACTAGACAAACTTCACGCACCACACAAAGAAATTTTGATATAGTTTGTGATTCTCACAAACATATTTAAAAAAAATGAAGCTGTTTTATCTTTAAAATACTCTAACGTCTGACAAAAGAAGTAAAATCAAAAGCTACAAATAGATAGGGCGATTGCTGAAACTTCAAATCAGTTAGCAAATCTTTTGTCTAGTTGCCAGATTCAGTATTCTAAATATATTATACAAACTGCAAAGGATTTAACTAATAGTTAAGAAGAGAAAACTCCTTTTCTCATTGCCTATAGCTAAAGCAATTCGAGGAGTGCTGAGTTTATAATAATCAATTTATTTCTTCAGTTCCTTAATTCTAATATCAGTTTAAATAACATCTGGACGGAAGGTTAACTACGATTCTGTTCAGAGAATATTTGTTCCGCCTGCCTCCTATTAATTGCATTATTATAGCATTGGAAATAATATAATGTAGTAGTCAGAACTGCCGAGTATTTTTAGGTATATTCACTCCTGCTCAAAAGATAAACGACAACACGAAAAGACACGGTACACATGCAAAACGGTGAAATACAACACACAATTTACATATGAGGTAGAAGTTGCATCGCCGAATGCAAATAGGCAACCAAAATTAGCATAAAGCGCAATCCCGCGGTCACACCGTAACGCCTTAAGGGACTTGCCGAACCTACGCTTCAGTTCGCAAGCAGAGATAGTTTCGCGGAATTCGAGATAGAGCCAAAGCGGAAAGCATGAGCAGAAGAAACCATTTGCAGGATGAGATGCGTTGGAGGGCTGTCGGTATGTTTCAAGCTGGTGCAAGACAATTTTCTGTTTCCAGAGAGCTGAATATGCATCGTAGTGTCATCCATAGGCTATGTAACTATTACCAAAGGGATCAAAACGCCAGTAGAAGACGTGGGTCTGGACGCCGGAGAATCACCACAACGGCAAACGATCGCTACCTGTTGTAATGTGCCAGACTCCGGAAAACACTAATAGCGCGACGGCTGGCGCCGCAGCTCTCCGCAGGCACATAGCCGATATACCGCTAAACTGTGTCGCACAGACTGCATGAATGAGGACTGTTCGCACGACGACCTGTTTGTGTACATTTGTCTCCAGCTCACGTCAGAGAGCGGTTTCATTGGACCCGTGAACAACGCAGTTGGACACCAGAGCAGTGGGGCCACGTACATTTTACGGATGAGTTTCGATTTAACATCCAAAACGATTCCCGAAGAGCAATGATATGACGAGAGCCAGGGACACACTATCAGGCGCACACTCGAAAGAGACCATTACAGAGGTGGCGGGTTACTTGTCTGAGCAGGGGTAGCAATGAACGGCCGAACTGACCACTACGTTTTCACTGGGGTTTTCGTCACAGCTGTTCGATATCGCGATGAAATACTACACCCTCTTGTGCGGCCTTCTATTTCTACAATGGGTACCGAAACCATATTTATGGACGATAACGCCCGCCCGCATAGAGCACAATTGGTGCTGAGTTCTCTGGAGAGTAATACCATTCCACAGATGGCGTGGCCTGCTAGATCATCGGACCTGAATCCCATAGAGCATGTATGGGACATGTTGGGAAGACGGATTGCAGGTCTCAGTGTGCCGCTAAGCACCCTCCACGAGCTCCTTCAAGTCTTAATGAAGGAATGGGCATCACTGCCACAACAAGCGATCAGCGACACTATTGCCAGCACGCCTCGCGGTTGTCAAGCACGCATTTCAGATAGACGGCATCATACCTGTTATTAGCGTGTGGTTGCCTTTGCACATTCTGCCTACCGATTGGGCTGTCGCTCCGCGACGGTCGTAATATATGTGTTTTTGTTTGTCTTTGCTTTATTGTTTGATATGTGGTCTAGTAATGCCACACTTACATCGTGTACAACTTTCACGCATATCCATTAAATAGTTTTTGTTTAATTCCGAGTTTAGCCTTTGTTGCTTATTTTTTGAGCTGGAGTGTATATTTTGTACAACTTTAATTTTATTCTTTTGTGGAATGAGCATTCGCCGTAGATGTTGTGTTTATATTGTTACAAAATTTTGCAAGCTATCAAATTCTTATCTTAAAATTAGTTGAAATGATATTTATTTTTATGGAAAAGTCCTCTTTGCGACTGCGATATGCTGCATGCAAAATTCAGATTACTTTTTTTTCTGGATTTCACAATTCAAAGTAAAATAAGGCCAGAGGAGAAGTTGGTGCTGGTGAATTTTTGTTAACAATATTAATGTGTTTAGGCAATTTTCATCACAAAATATTTAAAAAAAATGGAAATTCCAGAATGTTCATAAAAGAAAGCGAAACGATGCTTTGAGATTTTTCTGGAATACTTACTTCATTTTCACGGATATTTCAGAGCAAAATACTAAATTTGCAAGGTTATAATGGATAAAATTAAAAGTCTGAAATGTGCTTATAGCTGCCAATTTTTAAATGTCTTTTTAAAAGTGACTTGATCTTCTCAGGGAATTGATGATAGCATTTTGATTATTTTATTTCATTTTCTGGTGTACTTCCTTGCGGAATTTTAAAATTGCATTAATTTTATAAATCAATTGAACAAATATACGCCGTCTGCATAGTATTAATTATGTAGAAAAATTTCTTCCTTGCCCTCTTAAATCAATTTATCCCTTGTCCATTATAATTTTACTGAAATATTTGAGTCAAAGAAACTTTTAGCAAGATTTATATTATTTATAAATGTAGATGAAATCAGAGTAGGAATTAAATTTAAAATTACTCAAAAGAATTTGAAAGATTTAATAATACTCTTTTTATATCAATTATATGTTACTAGCATCTTATGTAAACTTTTTTTTACTTTTCTAATGTATCACTTACCTGAAGTGTTCTACCCGGATGCTTAGGCAGGGCGGGGTGATGCTTTTTGGTCTTACCTGAAGTGTTCTGTGGAAATACTACTACTAGTAACATGGAAACTGCGCATTGACAGAGTACACTTTGTACTATATAAAAGATATTCATTGAAATATTTGAAATGTTGAGGATATCAATAATGTGGACAATTATTTAAATTACCATATTTTTTCAAATTTGATTATGCACAAAATAGCTTGCATTTCATCAAACAAAAATCTTTGTGCAGCAATGTTTATCAAAGTATAATTTTGTGTTAAATTTTAATAAATAAATTTCGAATTGGATTGGTTGAAACTTTTTAGATGAGATGTTAGAACTGCTTCACTGAAAGTTGGTGCGAAAATTATTTATGATTCACACACGTATAAATTACACACATCTTTCAAATTACATGTATTTCAGAGAAACCGATCAGTTTGGACTTAAATTCGTATCGAGTGATTATTCCAAAAATGCTAAATAAATCCCCCCCCCATATTTTTTTATAAATAGAAGTTCATGTAATTCTGATCACATATTATAAGCTGAAAATTTTCAATCTGTGTCATAATATTATTGGTTTTCATATCTAAAACTGCCCAATTATTCATTTCTTATTTAATATCAATTTGTAAACGTAAAAGTAAAAATATCTGTTGCTTGAGAGATCGATCCTTTGGAATCCTGATATTTCTTCTTGAGATTCCTCGTGAGTGATAAGTTGTGTTCTTTTGTCTCTGGTACTCGTTTCCGATACTATTGTTTCCCTCGAAAGGAATCTTTCTTTTATTCCTTTCTTTCTTCTTTCACAAAAGTAAAAGAAAAAATGGAGTGGGTTAAGTCAATCTTTTAACTTCTAGCCCAAGGAAATATTTTGATATACCAAAATATGTTAAAAACAGACATGTTTCAGTCAAAGAGTATTTTCCGAATATACATACTGAATTATGCATGCACTGAAACTTAGAATGAATATGTAATTGCGTACAAATCTACGAAAATAAGTCCTATAGAAAATAAGTATCGAAGGGATGAGAATTAAAGTAATCCTGTTTAAAACACTGTGGACAAATATGTAATGATAAGGGAAACAAGGGAGGAGTGAATTTAGATGATTTTCTCAAATTACGAGGGCCATCCATAATTGGCCAATGATCATATGGTGTATTGAATTATATGAATGAGGAATTTCATTCCAACCTTAATGGTGTGTAAGAGAATATGTTGTGAAGGCCTTGAAGTAATTTTTTCATTTTTCCTTCCTCTGTGGATTAGATCTTTACTACAGAATGCATGATTAATTAAAACATATCGTCGCTTAACAAGCAACACCACACATCTCATTTTTTTAAATTTCAAAAATTCAGTTTTTTCTTCCTCTTGGAAGAAAAAACTGAATTTTTTGCAACCAATAACGAATATTTCTGATTTTTTTTAAAAATGTGATATGAACATGATACCACATAGTCCTATCAGATGTGAAAAGGAACTTTTATACGAAATGAGTGGCGAATCCAGGGGTGGTTATTCGGCTGCAGCTCCCCCAGAAGCTAAACCAGATTTTTTTTTAGTTTATGTATAATCATAAAACTGCTTGTTCTTAATTTCCCCTCTTTTAAAAAGAATAACAAAGACATAACAGCATTACTTTCTGGCTTAACAGGAAAATTTTCCTATACTTTTCTAGTACTTAATAACAAATAATTTCTGCTTAGCAGGAAATCCGTGATACCTGAATTCATTCTGTAAGATGAAGCCATTAAATAATATAATATATAAATTTCAATTTCCTCAATCTTACACTGGTTTCCAAAACCAAGAAAATTTTATATTTTGTTCATTATTACCCGATCTAACGGACATTTTTAAATCAATTTCATATGTGCATAGTTTGATATAATACAAAATAGAAACATGTAGCAATTAGAATAACATAAACATGATAAAGTATAAAACTAATTAACTTAGATATATTTACAAAGCTAGGATAAATTATCAAACAAGCAAGAAAACGAGTGCTGTAGGTACCACATTTTTTCATCTCACACCACGTGAATGAAGAGCTAATAAAAGGAGGCCATATTTATATAATCTTAATTTTTTTGAATTCGTCTATTCGAAAGCAAAAAAAAAATACAAATTAAATGAACAATATAACATATTTGTAATTTTTACCTACATTTTCTCTTACAATATTACTCCTATAATTTCAATTTCTTCTCCTATGTTGGATAAATCTAAGCTTAGAGCCAACGCGATAATTGTCCAATAAATTTTAGTTTGGGATTAGTTATATTTATATCTTTTTTGAAGGGACATGAGGGCACTTTTGAGACCGGTAGAGTTATTTTCTACCGCGGTCAGATGACAAAGACAACACCAAAGCTTGCTCCTCTTTTCAAGCTTCCGCATCACCCCAGCGGGTATTGCCCAATAAAATAAATAATATTAGTAATGAAATATATACATTTATCAGTATTATATTGATTTTAATAATAACTAAATGTACCAACGTAAATATAACTATCTCAGTTAAAAATTCACCTCTGATTAAAAATGTTTTCATAGATGCAAACAAAGGAGAATGTAACAAAATATAGATGTAAACAAAAGTTCCTTCCTAATTTAAAAAAGAATCTATCGTATGCACTTAATCAGCCGTGCACTTAGCTGAAATATCATCGGACCATGAAGAGTGCTTTTAAAATTATCGGTAAGAAACTGAATATAAATATTGCTCTTCTACTACTCCGATTGCCATGGGCTATGCAAATCTATCATAGTCATGAGAAAGCAAAAATGATCTTTTTTTCTTTTTTTTATTTCAAAGAAGGACAAATCATAAAATATTCATTTGATATTTTCTGAGAAAACACTAAATTATTTTTATACCCCCAAGGAATGCTTCCAAATACTTTATTCAACAAACAAATTAACATAGTTAATTCCTGCTGATTGTGTTTCTTCTCACATAAAATTAGAAGAATTAATTATGTGAAAAATAATACGAATACTCTGATCATTTGAATAAAATAAGCTGATTATTGATTTTATAATGCTATCTTATAATAGCCAATAATACATATCTAACAGTGACATTGAAATGTTGCTCATAATCGTATGTTAAACCATGTATTTCCATTGATTTCTAATGAATACCGATTTTAAACATAAAACTCAGAAGAAAATAATATGCTGATAAAGGAAGTAAGGAAACTTTCTTACTTGTTTTATCGCAATTCATATATTAGAATTCCAATCAAATGTTTGAAATTCATAATCGTCAGTTTTAATTCCGTTTTCTGCTAAAAAAAATAATAGACTGATTAAATATCCTGAAATAATATTCAGATGAAAGTTTTTAAAAAATAAATAATATGTTTTAATCACCTGGAATGCATGATAAGGTATGAGAGAGAGAATGAGATATAATTATAGTATGCAAGATCCAATTTCACCGATGAATGATAAAACATTTTGTCACGAAAAAACATTCGATACTCAATAAGCTAATTAACAACAAATATACTAGCCACTTTTCTATAACATTTACATGCTTTGAATTCGTTTTTTTCTAAATTTATAAATAATAAGACAAAGGCAATTTTTCCTGGAATTACATCTGCTTGAGTTCTCATTAAATATCCGGATGCCCCATAGTTGCTTGAAATTTCGCACACAGAAAAGTGCAGGATTAACCCGCGAGGACGCGCAAGGGGGTGTCCGACACCCCACACCACGTAAAATGTGAAAAACTGACTTCCCTTTAATTGAAATGATTCAAATCCATGCTATCAGACTTTGAGGTCACATTCAACAGATGAAACATGTTTCAAGAAAAATTCATTTCTTAAAATTGGAATTCACCATATGGGATGTGAAACACCCTCTTCGCGTCCTTGCGTCGGGTTTCTTTGTTGAATTGAATGATTGTATTATGGACAGGAAAATAATGCTGTATCGCTATTTAAGTTTTTAATGAGGAAAGAAGTGGATTTAAGAGAATTCTATATTTCTAAAATGGACATTTTTGTGGGTACAAGACTTTTACATTGGGTAATAGTATAGGTGAAAATGTCAAGACATAGATGCAAAAGTTATATTATTCTGAGCGTAATGTAACTGCAGTCAGCTGGTACATGTCTTATTCACTTTCACAAAAACTGTTAGAGGAAACGCTTAAAACTTTAGAAAATATTCTGAGAAATAAAAGTGTATTACGCCATAAATTTATTAGATCTAAAGATAAAAACCCTCAGAATTCTTATTTGGATTTCTAAGAAAAGGAGTTTCCTGTGTACATAAGAAAATTAGAAGCAGTATTTTCCTTTCCAAATTGCATAACGATTATTTTATTGATGATTCTTTACTATGCAAAATGTTGAAAACACGTATGTAAGAAATATACTTTTCTTATGTGTTCGCAATGTGCTGAATAATATAATGTATTATTTACTAAAATTTCGTCTAAAAATTTGTTCTTGCATAACTAGAACTGTTTGCATGAATCATTTGGAACAGACATCAGCATACTATTGTTGCTAGTTTCGATTAATCATCGCAATAAAGAATTCGGGTGTCTCACACCTCCTTACAACACGTCTCCGCGTCACTCTTCGTAGCGCGCGTCGTCGGGAGTTAAAGATGTCAAATATATATAAGAATAATTTCATAAAATGAAAGAGATATTGAGTAACGCAAATCATTATCATCAAAAGAAAAATAAATAAAACAATAATAAATTGTTGTCTAATATTTATTTTTGTTAAGTCGATCGAGAACTTATTCAATATCTCAGTATCTTACTGTCTTTAATAGTATTACATGTTTGATTAAGCGAGCAGTAATTTAAAATGATAGGGTGAACATATCCATATAACTTATTTTTTATAGCGCTCATTTATTTGTAAGCATCTGCGTACAGGAAACTTAAAGCATTCTCATAAACAACGTACTATAGATTTTAATAAATTCTGTTCAAACATCTCAGAGGTCATGTGGATCAAAATCTCGGACCTCAGTAAAGAAAAACTATCTTCTATTCCCAATACTGAATTTCTTATTCATGCATCTCTTTGCCAAAATCTCGTTCGAGTCAGAAGATTATCTTTAAAAGTGAAAGGTGAGGGATTCGAGGCCAGAATTCAAATGAAAGAATGATAAAGAATTTATGCCGAGAAAAGGAAATAAACCTCATTTTGAAGTCTAAAAATAGCGCAGGAAGAATTGGAATAAAAAAATGGAAATTCTGTCGGTGAGCTCACCGATTTCATACTTCGTGGATACAGGTACGTTATCCTTTTTTCACAGTAAAAGGAAATAGAAAAGAAAATTTTCAGGTGAAATATTAGAGAAAAAAAAGGAACACACATTGGGAGATATTCTTTCGTTCTCTGTCCTTGTTTCTTGAATCGCGTTTCTTTTTCAGGTTGTTCTCGCCCGTGTCTTCAAATGGAAGTTCTACATTTTCTCCTGGAGAAAAGTACCAAAAAAAGACTTTTGAAACTTTTATTTTATAGTTTCTTTCAAGACCGAATATATCTGCCAAGATAGATCTCGAAATTCATCTTTGAAATCAACGAATGATATGATTATTTCTGAAACGAAACGAAAATTATAATTTCTGTAAACATTTCTGAACTTCAAATTAAATGTAAGTGCAATTCTTAGATTCCAGCTTGATTTCCCTTTATTTTCGAAATGCCTACAATCGCTGACAATAAACATGGGGATATTTGTGATCTGAGTGTTTTTGACCATTTGAAATAGGAAAATACTATATTCGCTTTCGGCTTGAATTAGGAAATCTTAGCAAGGAATAGTCTTTTAAGCTCAAGAATCAGATATTAACTGACGAGCTATAGTCATAACTCCGCAGTATTTCATTTACTAACATGCAAATATTGGCAAAAGCGTTTGGACTATCGTGCAGTGTGTATTTATGTGCACTACTACTTCTTGTTTGACATTCTTCGATATAACAATGTAGATAGAAGAACATTACTAGTTTCCATATAATTGGCTTAATCGCACAATTTAAGAAATAATTTTTTCTTTCATTTCGATCAATATAAATCATTATAAATCATTTTTCTTAGGTTCACTGTAAAAGCAAATGAAAAACACTTTTATGCAATCATTCTTCCAGTGTTATAGTAAATTTTTCCTGTTTTAATAATTCACTGATTTATCGAAAGAAATTTTTCTGCTTTTTGTCAAACTGCATAACAATAATTTCACAATAGTTTCAAATATTTTGAACTTTTGGAGAAATTTTGAAATTGTGTTCAATTCTTCTACATTCCAGTTTTAGTTGTATAAACCAATATATGAATCCTTAAGAAACCATTGGTTGGAATACCATTATCTACAGTTATTAAAATGTTATGTTCATCCAAGTATATTTCATCAAAATAAATTTCTCAATGTAGATTTCAAAATGAAACGAGTTATAAATCTGGTCTTTACCACAAATGATTTGGCATTTAAATGATTGAAAATGTAAAATTCAAGTAAATTAATTTCATCTCAATTATTAAAATTAGTTAATTATTAAAATGCTTCAATGAAACTTTTTCGTCCTAACAAAAGGCACATCTTTATTTTCAATACTTTGCATATATTTAAGAGTTTTAACAATTAATATTTAAGCAACTTCTGCACTAAAAACATGATAGAAAAATATTTTATAAATAATATCCCCAAAGTGGGAAATGTTTCGAAAGTCTTTATTAGCATTCCACAAAAGGAGTATTTTACTATAACACAATTACACTTTTTTCATTTAGTTACTGAGCAAACTGACAGTAAGATTTATTTTCCGTTATTTTTAAATATTCCATACTGAAATTGCATTATTTCAAACAGATCTGAAATAACTGATTTACACCTTTGAAGGAAAAAAAATTAATAATTGGGAGGTAACATTAACTATATTAATGAAAGATTAACTTTTTAATTATTAAGCTTGTAAAATAATAATTGATAATACACTTAAAGTTCTTCTTAACCGGAAATGATCAATTATAAAACTTTTTATTACATTATCGCTTTATTATGAAGGAAGAGTTTTTTTATTGAAAAAGAAGACATTTTTAATTAAATTAGTAAAGCCTTATGTAATTTTCTGAATAATCATAAAATGAAAGTTCATCAAATGGTTTTTCCTGCGCTTAAATAAATCTGTTAATGTGGTGCTGTGTTTAAGTTAACAAATTAAGGTTGTAAGGAGGACATTTCTTTTCTTAAAAGGATTAATTTTTCCTATGATAGAAAGAATTGAATTTTGTATGTGATAAGATTTATTCAAGTACACTTTTTGGGTAACTATAGTATAATATCAACTAAAGTTTACCTTTGAAATAATAGAAAAAGAATCAAATCATTCTTGATATTTTACCAATGAGTTTTGGCAGTATTCTCAAAAATCTACTGACATGCATTAATAGAAGAGATGCCGAATTGGATGCTGAATAAAATGAAAATTTTCTTAGAAACTGTTGATATTGCTTTGAGCTTCTTTTACCAATTAAACAAAGTCTAAGAGGAGGATTATTGTGTCAATAGTTATTCACAGAACTCTTCCTAAGTCCAACTAATCATGCCTTTATGGTTGACGAAAAAAGTTTTTATTCATAGTTTTTAAAAAATTCTAGAAAAAATTATTTCAGGAAGAGATAATAGCATTTTTGGTTTCTTTTGCGTATTATATACCGTCTAAGTGTAGGATTACAGTATTAATAACTTTTAAAGACTTATCTTGTTCTCAAATGATATTCTCATATAGTATACCTTTAACAATAGGAAAAATGTGAGAAAAATATTAATGTGAAGAAAAACAGAGACATATTCTATCATGCAGATTATATCAAGTCGCGGCATGAATATGGAGCATGATTGAAATAGTTTATTAACCGATGTTTTTCTACATACTTTTTTTCATTGTAATATAACTCCAGAGGATGAAAGCATTTCAGTTCTTAAAAATGCAAGTTTTGACCACGAAAATGCGAGTAATGCCAACATGGAGCCTTTTAGTTTCAGGTATCACCATTCTTCGTCATTACCAGACATGTTAATCAATTAGAAATAATAAATTCTTGCTTTAGAAACTATATTACTGAAAATATCTTAATTAAAATTAAAAACGATAAAATATATGTTACTTAAAGTTTTTAAATTCTATGAAGCATGAAATAAAAAAAATGCCTGTTTTCAAATTAATCGATGCGTTCTTATCCCAAATTGTTGTTTTTGTTATCCTTGAGTTTACTTTGGCAAATAACTTATGTTTTTCTGGCAATAAATTTGTACTCGTAATACGAAACAATCTCCTTTATTTTCTTGATTTGGATAATTTAGCAAATGAGAAATTCTGCATCGAAAATTATCCAAAAAGTTCATAATTGTTTATATATTTTGACTCTTGAATTTTTTAAGTACTCGATTAAAAAAAACCTTTCTTATGAAATTCATTTCAAAATCTTCTTCTTTTGCTGTTTTTATTAATGATTTTTTACTTTCTCTTTAAGCCTTAGAATTTTGAATCTGTGACTTAGTGTTAACGGTGAAGCGGGATTTAATTCATCCTTAAATATTACTTAACCAAGTTTCCTTTCCTTTCTTTCAACCTATGTAAAACGGCATTTCATTTTTGCTCTTCAAGTTCAACCGTACAGAAAATGTTTATGTTAGAACGATAAAATACACAAATCTTGCCTAAAACAATTTTTCAAAGGTGAAATTAGACCATAATTTTCTCAGATTAAGTGATTTCAAGAAGGATGTAAGTGTTTCATCATAAAACTTCAAAACTGAATTCAGTTTCTCAAAACAAGTATGTAAACATACATATAAAATGGGATAAAACTGAAAATCCTTAGTTAATGATAAATAGAAAGTATTTTACTAAATAAATTTATTCAAATATATATTTCTAAATATCTGAAATCTAGAAGACTTTCTGAATAATTTTACTTCCTAATATTGAGTTATTAGTTAAAATTAGTCCGTAATAGTCTGTGTTCATATTTTTGCTATTCCAAAGTTCGTAAACGGACACTAATTTGGGATCATTTACATTGTTAATTCAGCCCTGAATTTAATCTGTGCATGTATTTTATATCCCTATTCTTAATTGCAGTTCTTCAATACTAATAAAAGTACAATAATTTTCTTTTCTCGAAGCAGCAGCAGCTCTTAAGTAGATGATTATATATCTTTAAAACATAATTAAAAAACTTTAATAATATTACCGGTGCTAAAATATGAAAGATTAGAGGAATAGAGGACAACACAGAGTTTTGAAATAGTCTTCATTCGGTTCGATATCATTTCATGTTATTTTAGAAAATTTTGCAGTAATGAAACCTGCATGTTCTATCCCGCCCAACTCATTTCAGAAGTAATTACCAAAGTGAGATGAAACTTAGGGTCTCGGACAAAAGTTTAAAGTGAGAAAAGCAAATGAGTCATTTGGAATGGTTTCCTTTCAGACACTTTGGCATTAATGTGTCTCGGTGAAGCAAAGAGTCCGGTGATTAAAGTTACAATAGACTCTTTGCTTTCCTAATTATTGTCCTTCCTATTCTGCCTTTATGTCTCGAGAAGAATTGCGAAATAATGCGGTTTGTTGCTTATGATAAAAAGGCCTTTTGCTCATGATTTTTTGAATGTTGGATTTCTTGGGGAAAAAGTAGAATATTAGTAATATAATAATAAAGTAATATTGGTTTATAATAATTCAAGGACACTTGGATCATTTGCTAAGATTAAGTTCCCCTATATTGTCATAACAAGATAATAAAGCATTACTTAAAAAATTGAATAGTACAAGTTATTCTTACATTATCATTTGTTCAATTTTAATGTCATTTATAATTTATAGCATGTTTCATCAGACAGGCCTTTGATTGTAGGTGTTTTTCTAAGATGAAGAGCATTGGTTTTCAGTAAGAATGTAATGTATGAGAAAATAAGTTTGACCTAATACAGTGCCCTCAGTATAAATTACAGAATTTTAAAAATACTGCTCTGGAAGCAATTAAAAGAATTAAGCCTGGATCAATTATTTCAAACAATATCAAATATATAATGGTTGTTATATATTTAATAAGCTATGTTTCACTGTGAATTTTTGTATGGAAAAAAATTAAACTCATCTAATACTTCAAAATCTATAAGAAATATAAATAAACCGGGAATTCTTTACTTAGAATTTCTATAATAGGGACAGATGGACATTAGTGAGAATCACAATGATGCAAGATTCCAAGACTTTGCAAAAGCCCAGTAAGGAAAAAAATGCTATTTTAGTGTGTACAATTTACATTCCGTAAATAGCTTCCTCTAAAACAAATAATAGAAATTTAAATTAAAAGAAAATAAATTAAAAGAAAACAATGATAAAATGAAAAATAATGAAAACAATAGACGTTTTTGCGTGCAAACGCAGCAGCAAAAAGTAATTGCTTCAACAGAAATTTTTAAAAAAATACAACAAGAACTATAGAAAAACCAAAATTTACCAATACTTAGAACAATTTGTTAAGAAATTATTCAAAATGAAAAGGAACTAAAATGGCTCACTCATCAGAAACCAATTAAATTTCTAAAAACTATTCTTAACAAAATTAAAGAGGAAGAGAGCTTCATTATTGACAATAACACTAAAATTTTGGACTTTATCAAAGAAAATAAAAAAATTTGTAGCATTCATACATTTGATTTTGAAAATCTTTTTACTAGCCTCCCACATAATAAATTAATTGAAGTGTGCTCTAATTTATTTGATATATACCTTAATACTGATTTAATTGACAAAAATAAATGGTTAGAAATTTGCAGGGTTAATATTTGTGAAAATTATCTCTTTAATGGAATTAACTACTATAAGCAGGTTCTTGGTATTCCTATGGGTTGTTGTTTTTCAAGTGCACTAGCCGATTTATTTCTCCACTCATTTGAGAGGGATTTAATTAAAAATGAAATTGTTTATGGTTTTATTTTCATTGATGAACTTTTAGTCTTTAATCATAATAATGTTAACTCCATTTTTAGCTGCTATCCAAAAGAACTCAAATTAAATAAAACTAATAATGAATTGAACAAATGTAATTTTTTGGATCTAGAAATTGAAATCGGGAATTCACATATTTTGGTTGGAATTTTTGACAAGAGAAAGGAATTTAATTTTAAGGCTATTTCACTTTGCAACTTTCAGACAAATCTTCATTTTAAAATTATTAAGAACTCTATTTATTCTCAAATTAATAGGATTAAACACATCTGTAATAACCACTCTTCTTTAGTCAAAGCCCTAGGTAATTTAAATAATAACTTAAAGGATAACGGATTCCCTTTTTGTTTCCTTAAAACTTGATATTTTTTAAGATTAGTTTTTGTTCTCCTGAGAAATAGTTCAAATTTTTATTCATAGATGGAGCTACATGTTAGCTTCTAGATCGTTGATTGTTTTGTATCTATTGTGTCATTTTTCTGCTTGGCTTGCTTCTGAAAAAAAGTAAAATTTTTATCTCTTTCTTCTGATTATGGATTAAAAAAATTTTGGATTTATGTGTCTTTATTTGGTGGCCGGACAACATTCAGACCACAAGAAGGAATAAATTTTGACTTTTTGTCGTTCCTTTGCACAGAAAATCTTGTTCCTTTTTGAACTAAAAATGGCGTGTGGTTTCTGATAAGTGAGCCAATTTAGTTCCTTTTCATTTTGAATAATTTCTTAACAAATTGTTCTAAGTATTGGTAAATTTTGGTTTTTCTATAGTTCTTGTTGTATTTTTTAAAAAATTTCTGTTGAAGCAATTACTTTTTGCTGCTGCGTTTGCACGCAAAAACATCTATTGTTTTCATTATTTTTTATTTTATCATTGTTTTCTTTTAATTTATTTTCTTTTAATTTAAATTTCTATTATTTGTTTTTGTATTTCGTTAGATTTTTCTGCATATGCGCCTTTCTATTTAATGCAAAATATGTTATTGTTTTTTATTTTAATTAAAATTTAATTAATTAATTTTGCTAAATTTTAAGAATTATAACTATTCCTCTAAAACAAGTTATAAATGTAGCAAAGACTATTATCTAATTACATTAAAAAGTGTGGTTTCTGTAAAGTATTTACCTAGCAACCTCTATAACAAAATAAACACAACTTCATTCTAACATTCCTGCACATGTATAATATATGTATAGCAAATGTATTTTGACTGAATTTTAACGCGTATCAGACCCAAATACTAGGCAAGATTACCACCTAATTATTACTGTCTCACATACATTAAAAAGTTGAATCTTCTTTTTTCAAAAGACCTTATATTGTGTATTAGGAATTTTGTGCGAATTACGTACAAAATTTTGTTGTTTGCTTTAAATAACAGTATAATCGTTAGCTATTCTTCAAATAAAATGTTGCAGATTTAACTATTTAACAGTTATCTGAATTCGATCACAGCGAAATGGGACTTGCCTGATTTACCGAACGACGCTCGGGCAAGTCATTTTTCTACGGAAATCCACTGATTTTCCCAGCTTTTTCACTTTCTTAAAAACTGTTTAATGTATAATCGTTCCCAGAGTCATGTTTTTATATTCATTGTGTTCCAAATCAGACGCAGTGAACAGGTCGTACCTTAACTATTGGAAACTAGTGTAGTAATGGTAAAATGGAAAATAAGTTTCATAGATTTTGTAAAATAAGTTGAATTTTTTAAGATTTTTAAAAAGAAGATTATATCTTCTTTAGAAATTTCAATTGGAGAGAGTGGACTAAGTCTGTAAAATATATTTCTAAGAAAACAGATCTAAAATCTTACTAACTGCATTTAAAATAAGAGTGGACTTTTAATTGTTCTTGCTGCCAGTTGGATACACATTGATCTATGTACCTAAATCCTTATTTTTCAGAAAATATAACATTTCTAAGCTACATCGTAATGTTATTGTGACATGGGCAAAACATGAACTTAGTTCGCGTTCGCTTTGAACCCTCCATATATAATATAAAATTGTCAATATCTGATTGCTGAGAATGCTTATTACAGTAAATACACATCTTTTATCGAAAAAGTCAGTAGACATCTTGGGAATTACTGCTTTTCGAAAAAACTCCAATATGGCATCCAGTAAATTTCTGAATAGACTGCCCCATTTATTTTTTCTTATTTTTTTTAAAATTCGGTACATAATTACATTGGTAGTAGTTGATTTCTGTGTGCGTCTCTTAATCTACAACTTGCAGACATCATATGAAATCATGATTTGCAAAAGCAATACATAATAAATAAAATCCCACAACCAGAAAACATGTCTAGAAATCTCGGAAATAGATTTCTTCAGTAGGTTCATGAGAAGTTATGTTCATTCAATAAAAAGTAACATGCTTGAATACGAAGAATATTTCATTAAAACACTTATTAATTTGGAAATTAGAAAAACAATCGTTCCTTAAAAGTTTTTAAATACAAATTCCTATAAACAAAAATAAATTATGGTAATTAGACTAGGAAAGTTTTCATAAAAATGTAAAATTTTTGGAAAAATTATTGTATTGACACACCTACGTATCGCTTTATAGAATAGATTTGTGTGTTGTTATTTTTTTCAGGAAGTAGAGAATTTCAGTTACGGTATAAAAATATATATTCAGGTTCAAAAACTAATTAGATAATTATTCGAAAATTCCAGAAAGTGATCGACAAAAAATTTAATATATAATATACACTATTTTTATCATTGAAAATTTCAATTATGGTGTGGAAACGTATATAAATTTAAATAATTAATTAGACAGTTATTTTAAATTTTCTGAAAGTGATCGTTTAAAATCTTAGCATAGAACATGTACTATTTTTTTAAAAAATAATACACGTTATAATACGTAATAAACATTATTCTGTAAATCAATATTTCAACAGCGCAGGTATATTTTTATCCTTGTAGGGTTAAAAATTTTCATTTAACAATGAAAATTCATTAGCGTCGATGGAAACTTTTTTCCTGCTTTAGTACTTATGACGTCAAGTACTACGTCAACAATTTTTTTAAGTTCAAGAATATGGAAGTTCTCAACTGAAAAAAGGGGAAATGATATCTGATAAATTATTTCACTAAAGGAACTGCGCACATGTATCTTGCTTTTGCTTTTATTATTTGATAGTTTGGGAGAAAGCAGAAAATTCGTTCTCTTGATATATATTTCTAACTCAGGAGCTGTGTAGAATTGTTGTAACTAATAATATGATGATGTGCCTCCAAATATTAAAATATCAGTTATTTTTATTTAGGTGCACAATAAAAATTTTATTGCAATTTTTTATTTAATATATTCCGTTTTCTTTATCTTTTATCTATTGCATATTTTGTAGAGGGGCGTTGAAATAATCTGAAAAATGCACAGTAATAAAAGATAAAATATATAACTATCTAGTTTTTTTGCATATTCGAATATATTACTTTAGAGTCGTATTAGAATACATAAATGATTTTTTAATTATCCGAAATCAACCACTGTTGATATCCTCAGGATCTAACTTGATTTTGGTTCTTAAATGCATCAGATTTATACCCTGAAGAATAATATTCGTTCTTTAAAAGTTAAAGTAGAAAAAATATTGTATCTTAGATTCAAAAATAAAATTTAAAATTTGAATTAATTATTCAAAGCAAAGAATTGAGAAACCAAGTTTTGTGTTTTACTTTTCTCTTCATGAAAGTTTGATTTCCTAATGTTTAGTTTGATAAGCAATTTTCCAAATTTCTGATATATAAATTATCTAAGTCCAGAGACCCATGTTTACTTATAAAGCATAGTTAGAGGTAATTATAATAATAAATGAAGGAATATTGAAAAGATTTTTTATGAATAAACACTTCAAATTGTTAACTTTTCATTAGTAAACTTAATATAAAATATTTTCATTTTATTAGCTTTTAATTTTTTGCATATCCCACACATAATAACTTCAAAAATGTATTCTTGAATCCTCAATATAAAGCGGTATTTAGGATAGAGAAGTAAGAGAATTCTTATTAAATGTCAACCGCCTGCAGCGACCATCTTATTCGCCGGGAAGAATGTTTATGTTTAATTTCAGTTTAATCTCTGATGCATAATATTACATTCGTGGGTCCGTTAACAAATTAGTTTTAAACTTCAATTTGTGATAGACACATAAATAGTATATTTTATTAGCATTTCAACTATTATGTTCATAGTCTGTATCTACGTGCCTAATTTTAAAGATTGTCGATGTCAACTTCAATTTTTAATTCCTGAAAATGAATTCCTCCTATAGAGGTAAAATAAAATCGGATATAATGTTCAGCACCTATAAATGACTTTTCATGCAAAGGTGTAATACCTGGATATCAAATTATTGAAAACAATCCCAGAATCATATACCACAGTTTTAAAAAATGGATTGAAAACAATTAAATATGTGTAGTCAATGTAAATGGTTCAATTCTAATCCCAATAAATAAAAAGCTATAATATAAAGATCCAGAGATGTCTGCAATGTAGGGCGGAATTAGGAATATCCCCGTCCCTTTGGTCTGCGTCATTATCGGACGCGGAAATCCACAATTTCAGTTTTGGCGTCAAACATCTCAGACAGGGTTGTTTTAATAATCAAAAATAAATGAGCGAGGAACGAACTTGCAACGACGGGTTTGAAGTTCAGTATCTTGTAAACTGCTCTCTTCATTCTTACAACCGTTACCATTTTATTTTTATGTATAAATTGACGGATATATCGATGTTAGTTATGGAACCATAAATTTCAATTCATCTAACCGTTACTTATTCACGCTGGATTGGACAAAAGCTCAATGAGCTGAGTTCAGCAGTTTCACTTCTTTTTTTATTTATGCTGATTCTTCCTATTGCGTTATCAAAATGCCGGAATCACAGCCGTTTAATGTTCGAATGGAAAAATTCACAAAACAAGGACAATTGTCAAACGACAACAGATATTTCAAGAAGAATTTTGTTTATAACGAAGTTTTATCGGTTGATGGAATTCCTGGCCGTTTTTGTTTGCTTTTAAGTTGCTATAGATTCACATCTAAAAGTGAACTATAAATTATATCTTTTTTTATTTCTTAAACATTCTGCCAATGTGCATGAGATTTTCTACTACAACCTTCGTTAGTAAATCCGTGACAATCATATCTGAAATATTGTTTGCAGGATAACAGCCCGTCTAGAAGGGCGCACAATTTCTAGTATTGCTAAGAATTATATTTAATTTTTTTTAATTATTAGATTTAAGGAAAATATACTCGACAGCTGCGTTGTTTATTTTCAAATTACAAATATCGTTTCACCCCAGGTAATGTAACTGTTGTGATTAATCCCATTTCATATAGTTTAAATAGCAATTTCCATGAGACAAAGACTCAAAATGTATGTCAATAGCATACAGTGATTCCAGATAGTAGCCCTCCAAAGTACTTTCGCTTTCGATGTTGTTTAACTGCGGTGATCAGACGAGAACTCGACGTTGGCGCACTATACCAGTAAATAATATTTGAATCTTAGATACAGTACCTGTAAATAACATTTTATCCGCAATAGGTTGTAAATAACATTTTATCCGTAATATTGTTCCTGCAAATAACACTATTTCATAAAAATTATGAAATTTAACCCGATTTTTAAAATAATCCTCTTATACCCCGTGCCAATAATTATGTCTTGTAATTAATGTAAATTTGTGTAAATTTTAAAATCTAGTCATTGAATAAAGTGAAGTTTCGAACACATTTGAATTGTAACTGAAGAATTCTGAACTTCTATCGCAAATTTAAAAGACAACAACAAAAGTGTAGAAGTGTATACAAGGCGAAATAAATTGTTTGAATCACGTACCTTATTCCTCCGACGTCTTCAGACACTGTGCATGTAGAAGGTGGGCATTCCCTGTTTTAACCTGAATAAAAAATCCCTTTGTGTCAGGATGGATCGATGAAGAAAGAGCTGAATACGAGACAAAAGCTTTGGAAACTACAAACTCAATAATGTAGTACTCATTTTCTTTCTTTTCTCCCCTAAATGGTCCAAACTTGTTTATACAATTCTAATCTACTTAATAAGACTTTGAATATCAAAGCAAGAAATTAAGGGAATCCTTGATGGGTTGAACTCATTATTATTATTGTTTATAAGATTCTAATCTATTTAATAAGACTTTGAAAATCAAAGCCAGAAATTGAGGGAAGCCTTGGTGGGTTGCACTTATTATAATTATTGGTGTTTTGAAGCGGATTTCATATATACTTCTTTTACATTAACTTACCATATTTCCTTTCCCCGTATACTGTAGGTTTGGACCTTGCAACAGTTTTCATTCAAAAATACTATTTTTAGTGTTAGATGAGTAATTGTGGATAGGATTGAAGCCTTTGAGGCCCACTGAATAATCGCAATAACTTGAGAAACAGAGTGACATGATCGTAGTCATTATTAACTTAGAAGATAGATGGTGTTTCCAGGGGATCTTTATTATATCATAATGAACACTTTCTTTTATAATGGGAAAGTGCATACATTTTTAAGACTATATTTAATGATTTCAAGTTTTACAATTCCAGAAGAATGAACAACGCTATATCATCTACCCTCGGTCTTCATATTTAAGAGAACTGTATGAAATCTTTAATTTCACGATTTGATCCTACTTTTCTTTTCCACCAGTTGCTATTTTCAATAAACGACTAGGATGCAATGTCGTTCCAAATATAAAAGGATTGGTTTTTCAGATTAAACATGTATCATTTGTACGCTATTGGTAATCTTCAGTTCCTGATTCTTTTAGTTGCGAATACTTTCTTCCTGACACATTCTTTACATATTTTACATTTGATTAATTTCAGACAACCAGAGAAGAGACTGTCACTAATTTCCAATAAAATTAGACATTTAATTGCAGTATTGTTAAATTTAAATACATAAGCTTAATTATGCGTAATGCAATCCATTTTATATTTCACTATAGTATCTTTAAGGTTATTGTAAATGTATTTGTTACGGTCATTGTTGATAATCTGTTATTATACATAATTGCCGGGTTATTATATATAATGAGTGGTTATAATGCATAATGACAGGATATTATGTATATTTACTTCCCTCATTATATATAATAGCCGGCTGAAGATCCAGTAATTGTGTATAATAACCAATTACCCACATTAACCGTAGCATGTATAATGAAAAGAACAAGTGAAATCTATTTTCTTTGTTTCACTTAAAATAATTCATATATTTATGTTGTTTCACATATTTTCAATTTGTTGAAATAGAAATTTATCAACTGCTTAAGTTTTCCCTCATTGCAGTTCTAATAATTTAAAATAAATCTTCTGAACTCAAATATGAAGTATGGGTTGATTTCAATTACGTGAAACTAAAACTACAATTCAATTACATGCTTTTTGACTTCCATTTCATAATTGATTCTGAGTTATATATACTAATGCTGCAGAATGTACAATTTTGCGCAGTTTTTGACATAAATATACTTGGTTAAAATAAACTTAAACAAAACTAAAGATAATTCTGTCATCAAATATATCCCCACAGGAATAACAATTTTGAAAATTACTGCAATTAATGTAAAATATATATCGTCGAAAGAAAACTCTTCTTATCCCTGTATATTTCTTTAATAAAATTTCTTAGCAACTTCTAAAGTGGTCTGTATATACTGGCTTTGAATACGTAATGGATATGCTTTTTCCGTTTTCTCCGTATAAAATTTAGAGAGTTTGTAAGTTATTTTTATGAAAACTTTTACAGTGGATAAAATTATCATAATTTTCCTCTTATGAAAGACATTGTTCAATATCTGCCATTTCCTAAATATTTTTTAAAAATATTAACAAATAAATTTTAAAGTAAATAATGTAAACAATTCATATTCATACGGAAACACTTTCGAACTTTAAATATCTCACGCCATTTGTTAATAAGCTCAATAATAACCTAGAAAGTGAACATCAAACATATCCGTATATCCTAAATTTGACACTATTTTGGTGTCGTAAAATTATCTCTTGAGTTTCAATTAGTATGCGGATGCCTGTAATAGACTTGTTAGAATTCAATTTAGTAAGAATTTGAGTAACAGGCAAATTTTCAGTTTGAATAAATTAAAAATTTATCAAGCATTAGCATTCTAGCTTGTCAGTGTATAAATGTGCAGATATTTGAAAAATAGATCTAGAAATTGTCAGTATAAGATTTCGAACTTTCAAAATATGATAAACTGTCTTGAAATCATGTTAGTTATAATTTACTAGTTATGTGGAACCATAAAATATTGATTTCTACAGTACTGAATGAATAACAACATAATATTTTAAGTGTCAATAATATATCACATTCTTTCCATCTGCGTAATAATATCGTTGCATTTCAGCTCTATTTCGAAAATAATAGGAGTACTTGAAAAACATATTTACTCAAGTACTTTAACATTATATACATATATATATATATATATATAAATAAGATCTATTTTTTGGATATGTATGTATGTATGTTCGTTTTTCTTTCTTTATGCACGCCGATACAGGAACCAAATTTGGCACGGCGATGGATTTGCACAAAAAAGGAACTAATTACATAAACTTATTTTCAAATTCAATTTAGAGCTTTAATTATTTGATTTTAAGTGGTAAATTCGGTCGTTTTTGCCAATTTTCTTTTTTCCTTCTTATTAATCATTCACATCTGGTAATCTTGCATTTCAGTTCCTTCAATTTTTAATTTTTATTCATTTCTTTTCATCAAATATTACCTTTTTGTGCCGTAGTAACGGAAGCTGGTTAGTGTAAAATAGTTTACTTTTTTTCGCAAACAATTCGCTTAGCGAGATTCCGTCTTTTGATTTAGAAACATCGGAAAAATCGTTTTCTTGCATTTTGTTTTTCTTTTTTGTCTCATGGTGCTTTATTTCGAAACGTATATTTTTATTGACATTTCGTTTCTCCTATAGATGGTTTTAAGTTTATAGTTTTAATCCGCAACGCGAAGATAATTCTGTACATATACGATTTTTGTTTAAAAGTTTAAGATAAATATTGTTTTCCCAAATATCTCACGTTTCTTTTCAAAACACACTGTTATATGCTAATTACAAGGTAACAAAAAGGCTAGATTTGAAAGGATATTTACGTCTTTTGGAGAATGTTAGAAACAATATCTGTTGGAAAAAACGGAGGCGGGCATGATTTGGATCCCGAGCATCGCGGGGTTATCAACTAATGTTTTATAATTAAGTTGTGCTACAAAATGTCAAGAAAAATATCTCTCATAATGAAAGAAATTGACCTATTACACACCATTATAATAAATCTTGTTTAAATACTTCAGTAAAATACTACGTCGCCAAATATTCAGAAGGCAATTCCGCCTTACCTAAGCATCCGGGTAGAACAACTGACCATCGATCTATAAACTTTACATATATCAATTAAAAAAGATCGCTTAAGGCACATGAAGCGACTTTAACAGAACTGCGGCAATAATCATTTTTAAGTCCAGTCACTAAATAAGTAATACCGCTGAAAAAAATGATAGCCATTCATTAGATTGCTTCTCATCCCTCTATAAGTCAGTGGGTAATAAAAACTCGTGATGGAATCTAACTTAATTATTGAAGAAAATATTCTGAAAAAATGTCAAAAACGATTTATTACTTTTTTCGTGTTTGTTCAAAGAAATGATTTTATTTGTTTTTCATTGAAATAATTACTTATAGTAAATTCAGTCTCTGCCATTTAAAATTGAGATTTATCACTTTATACGGAATATAAAGTTGCTTATTATCGTTCATGTTACGTTTCACCGCAGAACACATCGAAATTTCCTTGAAATTTATTTCTATATTTTATTCTCAATTAACTTTTTGCTCCTTGTTTTGATGGGGTAATACAATTTTTATATCACTTTCGATTAATATTTTCCAGCATTAACCTGCCTGTTTTACTTAATTTAAATTATCTTCTTTTTGATAAAAATGGCATAATAATAAATGAGAAATTTATAAAAAAATTTAAGGCGCTCTTTGCACTCTTTATAATATTTATATTTATTTTGTACGCTGCATCCAATAGTTTGTAGATTAAAACAAACTTCTTGTTAAAAATGTATATTAATGGATAGAAGTTAACATTTATGCCTTCTAGTAATTAAGTTTTCCCATCAAAAGTTGAGAATTAATGCTTGCAACATTGTTTTGAAATAATGCAGTTTCCGCCAGCATTCTACGTAAAGTAACCACTAGGAAGTTTTGCAGTCAATTTGCTCATTTACTCAAATTAGATAAATATGTAACTTTATTATGGTTAAACACAAGGGACCTTCCTCTGAGTTGTTTTGAATTATAATGAACTTAGTTCTGCTTCCATTATTTTGCTTAATGAATTTTCTTTTATCTGCCAAGTTTTGTTGGAGTAAAATGAATTATAACACTGTTAACTTTTATATATATACAAGTTAATCTTTCCAGTAATTTAATGAAAATAATTTTTCCAGTGATTACATTTTAAAAAGTTCGATGCTAAAGTTTATTTAATAAAAAAATTATGTACTTAAAATAATTTGATTTTCTTCTAGCCAAGACAATGGAATTCCAAATATAACATTAATAATTTGAGCTATATATATCCTGAGTATAATGCTCAGATTTCTGACACATTCTAGTAAAATGATAGAAGATTTTTTTTAATGTGAGGCAACAGCAAAACTTTGAAATCAAAAGTTTCATTGATTTATTTAATTAAATCTGTTTCAATAAGAAATACAAAGTAGCTCTAATTATATTAAAAATCTATAACACGTATTATTCGCCAGAATTATTCATTGCATTTACTTTTAAACGAATCGCTTATGCGTAACCTGTTAGTTGCTATTCATGTGTCTATATATAAAAGGTTTTTATTAATTATTTGTGAAAATTGTCTGGTTTATTTTTTGAATTGTTTTTCCAAAATATAATAAATAAAAAATACAGTTAATGTTTCACAACATAACAAGAAATTCTTACAGATTTAATTTACTACTTTATGTAACAATTGAATGCAAAGTCTGAAGAGTCATGAGTTTTCTTTTTTTTAACACTAACAATGATCCTATGAAATTTTATTTTTAAAATTTAAATCCGAAATTTTTCCAAGAAAACAAAAGTGTATTTAGCATAACTTATAGATTTAAAAGTGGAAAACAATCACCTTTTCATGTATATCGTTTTATCATTCTGTGTTGGAAAATGATTCCAGGAAATAATTTCAGACATTCTTTTGTTTTCGTTGGCTTGAGTAGTTCATTCATGTAGAAACGAAATTTATTATTCCCCTTAGGGTATTATACAGAGTAGGTAGATATTACTTAGTTTTTTTTAATATTTTTATCTTGTACCTCAATTTCTCTTTTACAAAGTTAATGAAAGTGTTTTTATCAAAAAAATCTTTTATTTCTTTGCATGTGTTTTTCCGATGCTTCAATCAGTTGACCACGGTATGCATCGGAGAGAATATTTAAGCTAATCTTATTTCATTAAAAAGTAATTCTGTGAACAGTAGACGTCGCACCCACCGCAAATAAAAAAAATTTAAGATCTAATCTCCATCGCAGTCTTTAAAAGGTTAGTCAATATTGTTATACATTTTGAAGACATCATTGTTTGCAGGGACATAATTTGACTCTCGACGATTCCTTCTTTGCCCAATTTATGAATTATCATACAAAGTTATATTTACAAACAATATACAATATTACATATAAATATTATTTAAAAATTTCATTTCCAAACAAAAACAAAAAGTTTACAAAATAAATGCTGTAACTTATTAATATACTTACACACACCTTGAACTATCCTTTACTTTAGAAAAATAAGCTTCGCTGTTCTTTTTTTTTAAATTTACATTTTCTTAAGGTTTGCAATCTCTGTTCTTCTACTCTCAGGACTACCAATTTGATCTGTCTGATGCGAGTCAGACGATCAAGATTGAAGCCGGTTTCAATAAGGACGTCTGATAGCTTTTGGGCTCGTGAAAAATCCACGTAAGTACAACCGGGAGACAGTTCCTTATCTCCTACGTCAAATACGACCTTTGGAAGTCTTAGTCTCTGTGATTTGTGTATCGTGGTAGCCGAGGCAAGGAGAAGAGGGAATCGGTTCTGAATTACGATACGTTTCCAGACTTCCAGGACCTTTTCACTACTACAATAGGGACTACATTGTTTACCACAGGCTCCGTATAGTTGTTTAACTAATCACAAATTACAAGTGGTCTGCCGTTCGATAGAATCTTGCCCGGCTGATAAATAATATCCGCCACGGTATCAAAAACTTCATTACAAATACAAAGTTTTTCTATACCCTGTGCTGTCTCGAAATCTGCTTTAGATGCTTCTGGTTGTTGTTATCAGAAGGTATTTTAGCCGTTGGTCGATGTAAGAATTCCAACTTGCGTAAGTTGTAAATCAAAACTGAATACTTTTGTGGGTAGAGTCGTAAACAATCATGAAATGAAGCAATGACTTGAGCAGAAAGTTTGCTTTCTCCCGAGTCATGAGAAGGCGCCAGACTTCAACTGTACTTTTGCCGACACTGAGCCTGTCAAGTAGATCCCTGAAAATCCGCTGGTTTTCTCCTTGTTTCCAATAGGATGTGGTGAGTTCATAACAACGGTTGATGAACTTATACAAAATTTGACCTTGGTCTTGAAGGGTGCCTTTAAAGTTTGTACAATAAAAAGGGCGGTCTGAAACTGGTGGGAGTTGTTTAATGTCGCCAGGTAGAAAGAGGAACATAACGCCAAAGGGTGTATCGGATTTCCTGGGCTTAACTTTTCTACACCTAAGGTCAATTTTTTCGAATAGGGAAAAGCTCAGCTTACTAATTTCAGTGATAATGATGATGTGACATACTTTCGTTTCCTGAAGAAGCTTTTGAGATTGTTTAACACCAAGTTCTACATGACTTCTTCCAATGTACATGCAGAGACCTGAATGGATTTTAGATCTACTTATGTTGAATTCCGTTTCTTGTGTTGATGCTAATAGACTGAAGTTTTCTTGTCCTAACTCTGCACAGAGTTGAGCTCAAATAGCTTTGATGATGATGCCTTTACCACTTCTTGCCTTCCCTTGTATTATGACCAATCGAGGTTCTACATCAGCAGTGGCAGGGATTGATTTGTTCTGCAAGCAATTTAAGTATACATTCTTGATCATGTGAATAAACGACTTTTGAAATTTCCCACTCTATTCCATTGTCAGTATCTCTTTTCCTACTCTCTGGTAAAAATGCTGGAGGATTCATTCCGTTTGAGTATGAATTATATCTTTGGGACCAATCAAAACTGATATCTATATCTCGACAACCGATTTCAATTGGGATCCGAGCTCACCGTTAGGTCCAAAACTAGCAACCACCATCAACTCATCTAGATCTCTTGGCTGATCTTCTGGTATATCTTCATATTCTTCTTCAAACGGAGGCAGCTCAAGAGGAGCTGGATCATTCCCATTTGTTATAGACTGGCAGCCTCTATACTCGAATTGTCGTATGTCTAGCCATTTCACGTGGAGAAGAATTTCCTGCCAGAAAAATGATTCTTTGTTGTCGGGGTTCAAAACTCTCTTCTGAAAAACTCTGACAACAGCAGGGGTCCTACTCCTCACCCAAGACAAACCTTTCTTTTACAATTTATGAAAGAATTTCAGCAGAGAAACTTTCTCTTGATCTTGTGGTCTCTGTGGGTAACTATCAAGGACAGATTTGATTACTTCGTCTCGGTACTATGGATTGTCATTACGTGGTATCCATTGTTGTGGCTCGACTTTGACATTACCGAATATTCTGCAGCAGTAGTAAAAGGGCGAGCCCTTTACGATGTGAAATGTTTCTTGCGCAGAGTAATATATTTCACTACACATGAATATTAACAATTTTTGTACAGCCGTGTTCGCCTAATGAAAACCTTCACTAAAGCATCGTCAAAAAGTTCTTCCATGCCTTTAGAACGCTGTTCTGATTTATTTACATATTTTTCAATGTAATTAAGGACACCATCGACACTAAGAATACATAGTATTACCTCGCTAGTCCTCTATCACACTGACTTCCGGTGATGCGAAGCCGTGTTGATAGCCAATCCCGCGACACAGGAGTAGTTTGTATCTATATGCCGGCTAACTTACTATAAGAAATAAACAATTCATGTTGTATTTTCGGTGAGTAAAAAATTCGAAACCATATGTATTTACAACTAGTTTCTAACCATCATTCCACACTAATACCAGAATATGTACCCAAAACGTAACCGGAGAATGAATATTGGAACGTAGCGTTTCCCGCTCCAGTGAGTGTTCGACTTCTTGGCGATGACGCCACATTTCGCGCGGATGCGGAATCGGCAGTCAATGTGCTAAAATAAATCTGTTATGCCTATTTATCATAGGGTCATTTAGTTCGGTAAGAATTTATGAGAATCATTATTTTCCTGTAATTTAAAGAGTTGAATCTGCAATCTTCAACTCTAGTGCTCTTGTTCTTTCGAATACAATGGACCCTGTGGCGTGTATGACGTTAGCAGCAATTGATAATGTTGGTGCAGTTCTCATCATTATCCTCTATGTCTGAGTAATGCTGTTGACAAGGATGTATTAAGGGAAGAGGTGCCTTGATGCGTGGATTAGTTGCTGACACGATTTTGTCAACGAAAGGAACAATTTTACTTCAAGTGTCAGCATCAGCATTGTCCACCCTACTGACATCAGGTGCATTTGCAATCCATAACAAACGATGAATATGTTGAGAACCCGGTGTTGTTATTCCGTTCGATACCAAAAAATCCAAAAATCTGGAACTAGTGAAGTTCAACGTTTTTAAGGAGACCAGGGACTTACAAAATCATTTTTTTAAAAGTTAAATTAATCTGTTTGAAATTTTGCAGGCATTAATAGGAGCACTATATAAGATATCACAAAAAATGTCACTGGATTATATTTATTTCTTTCTGAGTTATGGGTGTCAATGTAATTTTTAATAACAATTAATAACCTTTGTGTAAATGTTCCTGGCTCTCCAAATTTACTCTAAATCATTCTAATTTTTAAATAGTTAATATAACACTTTTCAAACAAGAATTGGGATTAATTTTTGTGTTTCAGAAAGGAGTTTCAAAATGAATACACATAATAAGGCAATAGGATTTTGGAAAAAAATATGCCCAATATTTGATATAGAAGAAATTATTAACTTTTTAATAAAAAATAACTTCTATATGATGCTAAAAATTCTTCTCTGTATATGTCTTTATACTTATATAAAATGTCATGAAATTTCAACAAAAATTGTATAGCCTGGAATATTTACCATAAAGGCCATTAACTGTTATTAAAAATTATATTTATACCCATAACTCAGGAATAAATAAATATATTGGAGTAAAATTCTGTGTATTGTCTTATATAGTGCTCGTATTAATGCCTTCCTGGTCGCCTTAATAGAGAAATCAAGTTTTGAATGGAAAAACCAATCCACTATCATAGGGTTCTCATTCAGAAATTTAGAGCATTTTTTGAAAGCTGTCACTCTGTCTAATGTAGAGTAAGCAGTTTGAGTATTAAGGATTCTGTAAAGCTCTGGCCAATGAATATCAGCTGCTCTCAATGTGAAGAAAAGCTTTGGTGGTTCCAATAGTTCTTAGCAATGAGATTGCCATTAAGCAACCGTGAAGAGTCAAAGCACATAAGTTTATGCATTAACCCTGTATCATCCCTAAATTTATATTTAAGTTGAGTTGCTGCGAAGTTGCTGATGTCTGTGTTTTTTTGCAAGCACATTTTACCATTTTGAAGAGAAGACCGACGGCTAGTGGTGTTCATTGAAAAAACCGGAATCTGGGATTTTGAGCAAACCTACCATCTTTGTATTTGAATGAGTATCGAAAATATTCTAATGGTGACACTGATGCTTGGCGCAGAGATCGAAGGTCGGCGGCTCCAGATAGGAAGAGAGCACAGAATGCCATTGCAACATAATAAACGGTGGTAAATTCATTGATCAGTTCCACTGAAATGTTATGTCAGGGGAGTTGTGCGTCATGAGTTATAACAGATTCAATTTGGTGTATTTTTTCTGGTGGATCAGTAGAATTTGGCGCATCGGTACTAATAATTGTTTCATTCTCGCTTTCCAAGTCTGCATATGGTTCTTCAAATACAGACTGAGATATTACGTTTATATATTTTTATTTAAATACTCTATCGTCCTCTGGCAAAGAATTCAAGATTCTACAGCAATTTAGATATCCCTGTAAAATATGTTATTCTGTTTTAAACAAACAAAAGTACTATGTACTCGTTGTCTATTAACTCTGAAGTTAATAAACTGATCAGCTTTCTCTTTTCTAACAACTAAAACAGACGACAGGGAAGTAAGAGGAAGGAGAGGTCTTTTGGTAATATCTTTTACATCTTGGGGGAAATTGATGACTTGTCCTGAATAGCCAAACTATCGCCCTTATATCTCGTACGCATAGATCACTGGATGAAATATCGCTATTAATTAATTGTTCCTCTACCATTGAGTATTCTTTAAATTGTGAAAGAAGTAGCTCTCCTGGATCGCTATCATTTTCTGCCGATTATGGGTCAAACCGACCACGCAGTTTCAAGCAACAATTGCACACCCCATTATACAGTTTTTAGAAGCGGAAATCCTTCATTGCATTGGCTACAGAGATTCCAATGCAGCGAGATTTGATATTTTTCAAACAGATCTTATCGGGCAAATCTAGCTGTTACATCCAGATGGTCGTAATTTCAACAGAAAACGACAGATTGCGACGCTCTTTACCGAAAGAAAGGCGACGATTTCGCACTGGAGTAGTTACTTGAGGTCGTAAAGACGTTTTAGCAGTTCGATCATGCGACAAACGGTGAGATCGTTCAAGTGCAGTTTCATGATGCCCAATCGATGACACTGTTTCTCGAATCTTTGATGAACGCTGCCATTTTTCTGGTGTCATGTATGGTGTCTTCTAGATGTTGACGCTTTTTTAGCCAGGAACAAACGCTTTGATCTGGCTTGATTGGATTCATTTGCTTGTAAAGAAGATAGCCTCTCCCTTTGTGCAGATAAATGTTTTTCCCTTTCTTCTGCAGTTTCCTATTAACTTTTTTAGCAGCTTCTTTAGCTCTAGTAGTAGACATTTTCCTTTTCTGAGGCATTATGAATAAAGTTCCAAAATGATTGAAAGTAAACTTAAATAAAACCTATCTTTCATGCAACATACAAAATTTAAATTATGTTTTCAAAATGGCAGAAAACCTGAAGAAAAAATGAATGTCATGTTCGAAATTAAACCAGAAACAAATGCCTATTGCCACGTTTAAAAAAAGTATAACTCTAAAGTCAGTGCTCTAAAATCTTGTTGCAATGCAATAAAATTCACATGAAATAAAATTCTTATATGACATTAATATCCCAAGAAAATAATTTTTACTAACAACCTTAACAATGGCAACACATGTGAAAATGGAAGAAGTATTTTGATGAAATGAGAAAAATTCTCAACAAGAAAGAAAACTATGATTTTAATTCTCTCTCTTTTTGATTGCGAATTATTTACACAAATCTTTACTTTCATCAGTAATAACAAAATGACAATGAATCATGTATTTTATATGTATTAAGAAAATGAACATTATAAGTCTTCTTTTATAGTATTAATAAAATTGCAAATAAATTGTTTACTTTTATCAATACTTACAAAATTGCAATTTCACCTCTCGCGTTTACCAATATAATGTAAACGTTTGAATGATTCAACCTCGCCATTGACTCTCCAAAACATTTAAATCAGTAAAATTGCCTCCATTTAGAAATGAATGAAAACATTTAAAAACAAAATATATACAGCGTTTACTGTTGCTTTAAGAAACATTTATACCAAATTCCAAGGAAACCGAACAACGCGTTTCATCGTAATTGAGTAAGAAACAAATTTACAGACAGACAAAGTGTTGAATAGCTCAGTTAAAACGTAGACTTCGATTCGTTGGGTCAATGAGAATAACAAAGTTAAGGAGGTTTCGTTTAAACGTAATGCACAAAAAAAGATCAAATAAGTTATTACCTTTACACCTGTTGTTTAATTCTTCCTGATATTACTATTGCGCTTTTGGAAATACAATTTAAGACTGAAATCCTAAGTATTTTTATGCATTTTGTTACACTATTTAACCGTAATATACGAATATTATAAAAGATTTATTTTAGTAAATTTCACCAGACGGCGTATCACACGAGAGGAAACATTGCCGTACCATATTACGTAGTGTTTAAGGAATGATCGTAAAATTGTTTTAATAAAATTTTACGCTAAATTGGAGGAAATACATTTTAAAAAGCGTTTTATTGGATGAATAAGCCTTTTTACCTTCGAGAAACAAAAATCTGACTTATTTTATTACATTTATAATTTTCTGGTATTAAGAAGACCAAATAGGACTCTAAAGCAACATGATATATTTTATTACATTTTCCATCTGTACGAAAATATCCTATTTTAAGTGTTGAAGAACTTTAAATTTCTTCAAGCTTACAGAATTCGAGGTAAAATTTTTAGCTTTTGGTCTCAGCCTGATTTGATTACAGAAATTGTGTCTCTTCTATGTGTTTATTATGTATTTTATGTGTATTAAGTTGCGTTTTGTTCACTGTCTTTAACAATGCAAATCCATATTCACACTTGAATTAAATTACTTGTTTTTACGTTTTATTCTGCCAGAAAATTTGAGAAAGATTGATTAACAGAAGTTTCGTTTTCTAAAGCTAGTATCACTTCAAATATCTTATCCTTTTCATTGGATTATCACTGACAAAGATGATGATTGCACGGATGACGGCTTAATGCTGCTTGCAGACATTTTTCTATGCTGATTCTAGCTGTGGAGAGGCTTCAATGCTACACGTTCACAGTGTGCCGCTGCTGTGTACAGAGATTATTTGGTCGCCTATTTGCGGTTAGTCGCAGTGCTTTGGTTGAGATCTGCCTTCTTGGAAACTAAAGCTAATCGATTTCTCTCTCTCGTAAGAGATTGTTGATCAAATCCTCTTACCTTTCAAGACATCGGGGGGCGACACGCTGCACGAAATCTGGTTGAATTTTGACATTACTTGGACATCGACATGTGAGATCCTCCGAACACTGAAACATACAAATGATGACAAGAAAAAAAGTATTTGAGAAGAAAAGACAGAAACAGGACACAAACAGGAGATGATGAAAAAAGAATGGTATGTATTTGAGCTCAAATAGTAACTGTGTAAAACCAGGGTTTCATGGGATAATCTGTAGTGGAAGTTGCTTCAGGCGTTTCATGCAATTATACTCTTTATACATCACAGCAGTCATGTGGTTTTAGTTTGACAACTTTGTAAGGTCCTAAGAACTTGGGGTTTTACCTGACAGTTCCTCCTAATTGCGTTCTTTTTATCGTTACAAGTCGTTTATTCTGTCAGTGAAGTAGTTCACCGAAATCGACTGTATTGGCGTCGATATTCCTCTTGCGCTTTGAAGGAACTTGTTCAACTTGCTCTTCTCTTTGGCCTCTTAGCGAAGAGTCTCCTTCCCCTGAATCATGAATTTCAAGTATTCTTCATGAAGGCTTTCTTTAATTTTTATGTCCGCCTTGTTTCTCATCTCCACACTTGTTATCAACTCAAAAGGAATTAATTTAAAATGAACAGTGCTGTTAATTCTTTGGATGTCTGGAACGCACTTGAATTCCTTCACAGAGTCGTCAATTGACATATTTACATGCACTGGGATGAGAGTGCCACTATCCTTTCATTCATTCTTGCCGTTGTATCTTGGCACTCCTGTTTTAATTTCTAGTTGCTGAATTCATTCATGTTTACAGTAGTCTTCAAAGTATTAGGGGGTGAAGGCAGATTCTTTTTTCAGATCTTGGAGGATTTCCGAAGACAGTTTTTGTAGACCTTCTGCAGATTATATTATCTTGATAGTTTAAAACCAAACAAATTTGGCAAATGAATCTAGCACTGTAAATATGCGATGATATATCTCTTATTTGTGATGGTAACGGATCGATGAAGTAGGCGTGATAAATGCTGAACAGAGTATTTTCCTTAGGAATCGTATTCAAATGACCTTCTCTCTTGCCTTTGGTTTTGTTACAGGGAATGCTTTTTTTGCGCTTCAGATATGAAAGTCTTTTTTCACCATATTATCAGTTTTTTGTACAGTAAAATATAATTTGATTTGGACCCTGCAAATAATTTATATCTCCGTGGCTTCCAAAAAAGGATACTGAGTTTATGACCTCCATCCTGCAATTACAAGGCATCTTATTTTATGAGTCAATAATCTACGATTCCTTCCTCAATCACATCTTTCAGGAATTGAAGGAGGTCGTCAGATTCCTGCGTGGTTTCAATCTTCGTAATGATTTCGCTTTCGGAGTGAGTGACCATGCGCTCAGAATTTCTTCTCAATGCGTCTACAAGTCTCATTTGTTGATTTTCTCTGTTGATGACTTTATATTGGAATTCGTCACATAGTAGAGCGCATATGGCTGTTTTTTGGCGTCAGGCTTTTCTTTTGCGTTGTCTTCTGGAATTAGTCACAGTCGGTAATTCTTTTGATTTTCTTCCACAAGAGATAACTTGTTCAAGGTTCTATAATCACGAGCACTTTGAGTTGAAACTCTGATAGATTTTGCGTTATGTTGAAGTCTTCTTACTCATATATTGTGTGGGATGTAGCTGCCCATCTTCTGAGCGTTGTGAAAACTCCACACATAATTCATGTTACTGGCATCGATATGCAGTTTGAGTGGTATGTTCTGCTGATGTACGTGAAGTACGGGAATTTGAAAAAAATTTCAGTCAGTCCCTGCTGTGGCTGAAATTCTACACCATTACGACAATGCCACTCAATGATTTCACAATTTTTGAATAAACTATCTCAAACATTTTGTAACATCCTGTGAGAAACAGGAAGCTTTGGATTTGTTTTATTAGGTTGATGAAAATTTTGTCCTGCTATAATTTTAGTTGGGGAGGAGCGAACTTTACTTTCAACAATAATATAATCCAGAGATTTAAAATGAAATACAAATAGTTTTATATTAATGACTGTCATTTTTCTGATCATAGAAATAGTTCTATGAACTCTTTTATACTCTATTATGATTAAATTTAAACTATAAGTTTCTGTTGCCGTATATCATAAACACATATAAGAGAGCGCGAGTTCTTTTAGATTCTGTCTATTTCTTAGGGCAATATATCCTAGAAGTTAATTTAATAAGTGAATGCGGATATTTTCTGCTGTTTATTCATACATGAAAATATTCACATATATTCAGACAGCATATTTTCTGTATGATCTCACTAAATGAATGCTGAAGAGAATTTCTTTAATCATGGCGAGTAAAAAAAGTCTTTTCTCACTGTAAATTTATTTAAATGTTATTACAGGTAGATGTATTTAATTATGCAACAATAAAATATTGCTCGATGAGAATATTGTGGCACAAAGCATCTTTTCCAGCGGTCGCCGTAGCTCAGTTTGTAGAGCACTGAACTATAGATCCATTTGTCTGCGTTTCGAATCACCGCCAAGTTTATTAAATCAAAGGACGGGAATTTTATTTTAAAATGTTAATTATTTACGTTCTAGGCAATTTCTAAAACTTTCCGTAAAATTCTAGCTGGATGAATTACCCAACATCAAAATTTTAATTGAAGAATTTGACTTTCATACTATTTTGGACATGTTAATAGATGTCTGCAGAAGGCGTTCACTTTTCTTTCATCGTATACATATTGTCTAAATCAAGCACAGTTAGGGTTTGCCTTTTAATTGGAGCTTGCATCTAATTCGTGTCCCGCACACAATGTGTTAAAGTACTATTGTATTTTCTTTTATAAGAAAAAAAAGCAATTTTTCGAAATTTAGTCACTCTCAAGTCAAGGTAAAATATCTCAGCATAAAACTACCACCTGTGAGGCTTAATTGTATTTTCTATAATTTTTTTAACATATTTACTAGTAATTTCAGCGAGTCAATCTTAACGAAATTGAATCCGTCCAAAAGGGTCGAGGAAAAAATTTTTACTCAACAGTATGTTCTGCATATAACTAAATTTAAATTTTCGTTCGAAAATTAATCTTCTCGCTCACTGATCTGAATGATGGATTCTGAAAAATATCTTTCTAACGTTACTTTCCAGCAAAATGCACTATAAAGTGAAAATATCCGAAATACCTTTTATATTTACTTTTCCAAGAGAAGGTATGGGATCCTCCTCTCGAAGACAAGCACGACAATTCTCCGTGAAAGAAACGTACTGTAAGAAACAATGAAGAAGTTCTCCCCTTGTGTATTGCAACCTTTTAATATTTCACCTAAGGGATTTGAGTTTCTTCTTTTATCTTTTTCTTCTTATACCTTGAAGAAATTGATAGTCTACCTGTGCTCAAGTATAGGATAAGGGATCCACTCACAGCTTTTTATTATTCTTTTTTTCTCGGAAAGGAACTTGTTTGAACTTTTGAATCGAGATTTTCGGACTTCAGAAGGAAGTTTATTTCCTTTTTCTGAAGAAGTTCTTTTTCTTCATTCTATCATTTGGATTCGCGGGTAGAATCCATCACCATTCATCTTGAAGCGGTTTCTTCCGCCTCCAAAGTGAATCGGCCCAATGTGAAAGATCGGTCAAAATTCTAGTACAGAAGTAACGAAATGTTCAGTACTATATAGAAGAAACACGTACTTTTTCTCGGCTCGTAGACTAATGTGATCTTTCAGGTCTGTAGGAAATAATACCGTGACGCTTTACACAATGTGCTGTTGCTTTGTTTACCGTTCTTTCCTAAGTATTTGATGTTCAAGAATAATATAATTTAATGTACAAGTATGTATACTGGCTCCTCTGTTCTTCCGATTTCTTCCAGAATATTGGTCATTGCATAAAGTCTAGAATTTTTGTTTAAACAGCCATGTATAGCTACATTTTTATTGACCAAAACTTTAAATAACTTTATCTAACGTACCATTTTCAAAGGAATTCGTCATGCGTGAATGCGTTCCTGAGATGTTTAACTTCATTTTTACAGGCAACGTCATAACACTTTTTCCGCTTCAAATATTTTCAAGGTCCCCGCTATATCTCAGTCTTTTGTAAGATTTCCTTCTCTTGACACAGTGGTAAAGTGTCAATAGGCCCTTTTTGTGTGCAAGATCATTATTTTCCGTTTATAGGCAAATATATATCCCTATAAATGATTTCACTGCACGCATATTAAAGATGCAGGAGAAACTTTCCACTTGATTTATTAAACTAAAAATGTCTAATTAATGAATTAATGTCTAATAAATGAATTTAAAGAATGACTAAAATTGTTTCATGGAGCAATTATATATTATCCCTAATATTTAGGTTTCAGGTGAATACTGTTTAATTAAAACAGAGTTATCCATTATAATAGAATATTAATAGAAGGATAGTTAAGCATATATGTAACAATTATTGATAATATTTAAATGGAATATTAAGAATATTATTGTAATATTTTCCCTATACAATGAAAAGAAGTTTGCTTGTTTACTGAGGTTTTGTTAATATTCTTTTGTTTCCATTTATTTCATTAATCATTCCCTTTCGAAAAAACAGTTTTTCTATAAGATTTGTCGTACCACAAAATGATTTGAATTTTACTCCAATTTAGAGAATTATTTATACATAGCCTTTATTCTTTAGAAGATACCTTCAGTAATCTATTCTATTGTATAAGCACACTTACAGAAAAAGATACCACATATTTTCCATTTCCAATTATATGCTAATAGTATATGTAGCTATTTACTACAACTACCACAACGTATAGCCAGAAAAAATGCAAAGCGTTCATCCGATAACTGTGCGGAAATATGTTCATTTATGTGAGTACGTCAGATAACAAGAAGTTTGGATTAAATAACAACACATACAAACAAGACCAAATGTCCCGAGGAAGTAAAAAATAATAAAAATGAAGAAGTAAAAGAGGTTACTTATAATATTTTATATTGCTATTTGAGGCATTCTCAAGATGGGAAGAAATGGGACTTTTTAAAAATAAACTAAAGAAAAAATTGTTTCACCTTCTTAGGTCGCTTCTGGAAAAATTTTATAGATTATTGCCGACCGTCTATGGAGAAGGCTACACATGTTTCCCTCCTTTGATGAATGTTCTATAAAATGTTGGTTGAATTGATTTTTTGAATTCCTCATAGCAAGATAAAACTATTAAGATTATAGACTTAAAACTAATAAATTGGTAGAATTTGTACGTGATCATTAACTAAAATTAACACAGTTACAGTCATTCCTTCCACGAAGTATTTTTGATGTTTCTAACAATATCGTAGAAAATAGGACAGAGTTGGGAACTTTTCCTCGAAATAGGGTAATTTTAAATTCAGCTAAAGTAATACTATCCAAACCGTATTTTTCAGCAAGAAGATTTTAGGATATCTGAGATTTATGATTCAAATTTAGAATAATATTTTAAAACAAAAATACTGAAAAATTGAAAATAGAAAACAGCAAATTTTTGAATCTGTGAACATTATTTTCATAAGAATGATTTTCATTTCTTAATTAATTTCAAAATATGTCAGTCAACTCTCTTAATTACTAGTCCAAAACACAATTACATACGGGCATTTCTTAATAACTAAAAAATGTCATATAACTAGTGTCAAAAAATCATATTACAATGTTAGAAGCTAAGAGTTTAAAATACAAAAGAAAATTATTTTTATTCGCCCGAATTATTTTTGGCCGAAAGAATGTTATTAAACAAAATGAAGATATTTTCTTCTTTGAAGTAACTTGAAAAATAAATAGTTCCTTGTAAATTTTCAATGAAATTCCATATATTTATCTTGTCTCTTTCCCCGAAGAAATTTCATATAACTTCGAAAAATTTACATTTTATTTGTGTTAATCTGTTAGCATAATTTTTTTCTAAATAAAGAAAGATATTTTAAAATTCCAAAACACACAAAGTAACATTAAAAGTCTGTGAAAAACGAATCCTTTAACTTTCTACATTGTTAAAAATTTAATAATCGATGAATGATAATATGTTAAGCATTAAATATATAATTAAGAGAGAGATTTATTAAAAAATGCTGAAAAATAATTCAGATTTTAAGATTATTATATATGAAAGAATATATTTATAAATTAATGTACACCAAAAATAATAATAATAATAATACATGTAAGCAAATAATTATGTCAAGCATAATCGTGAGAAAAATTGTAAACAGACGCTATTGTTCATAAAAGGAAATTGTATAAGTACCTTTTGAAAATTTTATACAAACCTTTTATAAAGATAATAATCATTTCTCAAAAGTGATAATTACCAACATAAAAACATGGTCTTGACTTTGAAAAAAAGTTAGATATTCAAAGAATTCTCTAAAGTGTAAAAATCTTACATCTCAAAATATTAAAATAAAGTGATATCATAATCATCGTATTCAGCTTATAAATAGTTTCAGCAAAAATAGAAAAAAAGATTAGTATTATCGTCTGGGTAAACAGGAAAAGGTATTCTAAACAAAAATTACTATGACTCCAGATATTTTATGTTGTTGAAGGCATTACAATTCACCTAGGGAAATATTTCAGCATTTTCTATTATAAAGAGAAGAAGAGATATATGTTGACGAAAGTTACTGTAATAAACAGCTATAATTTTTCTTTTATGTCATAGTTTGTAGGGAAATAATAATGTTAAAAAAAATCTTTCAGGGTACATTCAAAATAAAACACTTTTTTGAATTGAAGGAAATAACTAATCTTTAATGTTTCCTCAATCATGGGTAGCATTTTTTAATTTATATCTGAAATTTAGACTCACTATTGTTCGTTAAAAATTAAAATGATTTTCTAAACATTTCTGTTGTATCTTCCATACGTTATTTAATTATTTTTCTCTCCAAATTCGTAAGAGAGTAATGCATTGTTTGGCATACGTAGCACACATTTTGCATTTTAAGTTTCCTTTCACCTAGTTTTTTCTTTAGTTTTATTTTTTTATCTTTATTTTTATTTTTAAAATAAACCAATGGGTTTTCATTGTAATTCATATTCTTTTTCGGAACCTCGCTTTTCGAGCATTAAATTTCTTTTTTATAATGCGTTTTTAAACAAAGTTTAAATTGTTAATAATAAATGCTCTGCGAACACTTGCAAAGTCATCATACACTTTAATTTCAAAAATTTGAATAAATGAGACTGAGTATCCTAATTGCGAGTTTCGTTCTCTTCATGTAACATAATGACAACTAATTTCGGTTTTGTTCAGAAACATAACTTTACAAGATGTATATACAAGATAATGCATACAAGACTTACATACTTTTTACAAGATAATGCATACAAGAAGGAAAACAATATTCTTTTCACAGTTTTTTTTCTTACTAGAATTTATGGACTCGGCGATCCGAAAATTTTCGGTATTGGATGTTCTGAAATTCCGATTGAATTCAGCAGTGAAATTTAAGTGAACTCGCAATCCAATTTGCTTTCATTCAGCTGTAGCATATTTCAGATATGAGCAGGCTTGATATAATTACAGTTCACGTATTCAGAAGGTTCTAGAGCCGGTTCAAAGTCTCCAAACGAAACGAAGCTTTATTAGTATATAGTACAAGTGATGCGATCTGATAAGACTGAATGAAAAGGAAGGAAAAGGAAAAAGAGTTAAAATTTTCGACAATAGGTTCCTTACGCCAATATCTGAAGTAAATTTTACAGAATTCATTTTGTTACTGAAGCAATATTTAATAGTTCACTTCAGTGAAATTGTTGTTCTCAGTTTAACTGAAAACGCTGCTACTAAGTTAAGTACTGAAAGCTAAGTCATTTTTCGTTCAAAATGCCGGTTTTATACAAGAAGTCTTCCACATCAGTCTGTTTTTTCTAGTTTTGATGAAAAGGGAAATATAAAATAGATAAAAATAGAAGATAGATTTGAAGATAAAAATAGTTTGAGGTGGAGCATTTTCTTCCATGAAAACGTATTTTGAACTAAAAAGCAACTTGTTTCATCAGTGTATTTAGTTAAACAAAGAAGAACTGAAATGAACTGTTAAATTTTACTTCGATAAAAAAAATAATGTTTTTCTTCTTCTCTTTTCTTTTCGTTCTTTTCATTATATTCTTTTTTTTCGGCCTTGCCAGAACGCATTGCTGCACTACATACTAGCGAAATTTTATCTGGTTTGGCGCCGTACCACTAGCTCTAGGGCCTTTTGAATAAGTGAATTTCAACTATATCAACCCTGTACAAAATATATTTCTGAAAAACAAAAAAGTTTGTACAAAAACATAAAAAATAGATTTCTATAAAATGAAACTAATTGTTATTTCGTATTTAGGATTTAAAGTATTCAAAATATTAATCCATGAATGAAATGTAATTCTAAACGTAAAACCATAAGGTTTCTTTAAAAATATCAGCAGCGGAAAGACTTGTTATTAAAGGATCAAATTTTGGCTAGAAAATTTATTCAATATATGAAACTGTTCGAAGAATCCTCTGTTTCAATTCAATTTTTTTTCCCTGTTGTAAAAATATCATACCACTCAGTATACTTAGAGTTTCGTTAAAAAGATTTCATGCCGAGACTCAGCTTTTCACAGATGAAACTGTGGCATTTTATAATTAATCTAAGAACAGTTAGTAATTTTAAACCAACAAATACGTTTTTTTTGAATTTTAAGAACACCGTATTTCGAATAAATATTAACCGTTAGTTAATGATGAACAAAAGAAAATTATTATAATCATAAAATAGACTAAAGAGAATTTATGAAATATTTTTAGCAGCTTGTGCTATAATGGATTTAGCCAATATTCATTTATTAAACTTATTCACGTACCACGCTATGATATTATATTGTAATATCTTAAATCATTTTCAGCGTTAAATCAAAATATTTTTGTTACAAAAAATTTTTCAGCAACATACAACAGTTTAATTTTATTTAGGTAATTATGAAGGCTGATAAAAGTCTTTGAAGATCGTTCAGAATAGGAAAGTATTTCATACTTTTTTCCGCAGTAGCTAAAAGATTGTTTTATTGTCCACTTACAGAAGGATTCACTAAAAAAATATATAAATAAATTTCCTTTCGAATTGTTTCTTTGTCTGTTTTCTGAAATTGGGTTTTGGGACTCAATCCTCTTCTTTCTCTCGATCTATGTAATTCTATTCTTGTCCACATCAATCTTCCGTGTACAATTGCTTGAAACTCAAGGCTTTCTGTCCTTGAGTTTCAAGCTATCATTACTATAAATTTTTTATGGCGACAATGTTATTTACCTGTAAAATATTCGAAACTCCTTATTCAGGTCATTGTCAGGTAAGATTTTAAGGCTTGTGAAGAAATTTGTAAGAATAAAGAAATAATGCACAAGGGTTGGAAACAAAAGAAAATGCCCTTTTCTTCCCAAGTATCTCTTTCTCTCTATCTTTATATATACAGTCTTCAATATTTTGTACACTATTTATTTGTTTTACTCGTTTAAAGAAGCGGTTAAAGAAAATGACATAGTTCACCATTAAATACTAATATGCTATCCATATATTTCTTAAATTAAAGCAAAATATTTGAAAAATCCTTTTACTGGGGCTGTTAGCACATTTTTAGATGCGTTTTTGGTATTTATACAACTATTTTACATAATATGTTTTTGTTTTAAATGCTCAATTTGATAGCCCTTATTCTTAACAATCTTTCTACATCGTAATTTCCCTGACAGTAATGCCTTTTATAATATCTGAAAGGGTATTTTGTACTATTCCTCTTGAACATCCTTCCAAAGCCCATAGAGGGTTGTAGGTCGACGTTTTTACGTATTCTTTTTTTTCCAGGAAATTAACAGTGAATTGTCATGTATGGATGCTTGCTTTGTCTTGATGCAGTTCTACTCATTGATGACATTGTGGGTAAAGAGCTGGTATTTCATATTTGAAGATTGGAGATAAAATATGTTTCTGACAGTAAGTGAAGTTCATCTTAGCATTTTTCTCTGTTATCTTTACTTTTATTTTGACGTTATATGAAAAACCAGAAAGAATCATAAATCCTTTAGAAAAAAATTCTTTAGATTCTTTCAACCATGTTTTAAGATTTTAGAAGAAATTAAAATTTAAAGAAGTTAATTAAATTATTCCTTCCTATATATATAAGAAAGCAATATAATATAACTTCATAAAAATTAATTTTCATTTTTTTAGAATTTTATACTTTATCATAAATTTTAATGCTGCGGAAATAAGCAATTAACGGGAAGATTAAAATTTCTATTATTTTTTAAATCAAAAATCCATTCGAATTGATAATGATTTTTTAATATAAATATATATATATATCTATATATATATATTACCTGTTGGTGCAATATATATATATTACCTGTTGGTGCAATATATATTGCACCAACAGGTACAGCACAATGCTTACAGAAGTAAGTAAATGACTCAAAAGAAAGGGGTGAAGGAAGCTTCAAAATAAATGAAACAAATGCAAATTCCAAACAGAAAAGGGGGGAAGAGAAAAAAAAAAGAAACAAATATACAATAAATTGGTCACACCCATACGAACACTTGAATGGTATTAAGCAATGAAGTGAATAGATAATAGCACAAGGGGAATAGATAACGAAACATAATATAGTTTTTAAAAGATATAGATGTAATATAAATGGTCACATAAACATAACAAAAAAAATTAATAATAACGAGAAATGGAGAACAAGGTGAGGAAAATGAAAAAAATATTAAAGCACTCAAAAATCAAATAAAAGCGCACAAATTCACAAACTATTACACAACATATAAAGCAAACAAATTTCGAACAGTTAACAAATCAAATGGGTCTGATCCAAAAATAATTGAGAGAAAATAAATGAATTCCCAAAATTGAAAAATAAAAATGAATAAACAAAAGTTATAAGGAAAAAAAATGTAAATGCCAGCAAAACACATAAAAAGTTTATAGTCTATATAATGTGGGGAAAATACTGTCGATAAATTCACAAAATGATTCAAAACAAGTTTTGTTCTGGATTAAAGTAGAGAAAGATGGAGGCCATACTAAATTGTTCTTCTTTAGACTGCTGATGAGTAAACATGAAGGGGAAGTGAATTTAGAGCAAGGAAGTATCAAGTGATTGAATCTTGAATCTCTCCACTAGAGCAGGAACACAAGTCTGTACGAGATAAATTGAAACGTTTTAGATAGGCTTTAAAGTTTCCATGTCCGGTGAGAAATTGAGTAATTCTGAAATTAGGGACGAAGTGGATGGCTTTCAAACGTCCATGGATGGAAGGAAAAAATTTCTTGGTGGACTTCGCATAATGAGAAATTTGATAAAGGTTATTCCATTGAGAAATAACATGTTACTTGAAAACACTTTTGTAAAAGGAATTTGGTACAGTCATAGGGATGAAATCATTTAGTTTAATGGCCTCTTTTGCAAGCCAATCAGCATGTTCATTGCCATAAATTCCTATATGACCTCGAACAAAAGGGAAGAAGACCTGTACACCTCTTTCGATATAAAATATATTCCAGTTAGCTCAATTTCGTTCTAAAATTACAGAATGTCAACAGACGCTCCTAGCGCTCCATTAGAAATGATTTAAAATGACGCCGAAATAAAATGCTGTAGCGAAACTCTGGATTCAAACTTAAATACTAAGTTTCAGTAACATCAGCTATGGAGTAGAAATTGGGTTGAAGGTATTACTTAGGCAAGAATAGCCGATGTTAACCAAAAGACAACTACAATAACCTGATATCAATATAAAGTGATGAGAAGATTATATTGTGACAAAAAAAGAAAGCATTTCTTCTCTTGAAGATGCCTTAGTAAAAATTAATATGATATATTTTTATTTTCAGAATGCATCCTTTACATTGAAATAAAAACAAATTAAGTATATCTTTATCAATATCTTTAAGTTCATATGTCGTTCTATTCTGAAGGTAAACGATACCTTTTAGAAACTTTTTTTTTAGTTTTGAATCTCGGTCAGATAACGAGAACGAAGCTTAATCCAGTACGTCTCTATCTAAATGTCCAAACCACAATAGTTATTAAGTTTTGTTCTTTAAAAAATATTATTTCTTTAAGATACATTCATATGAAGATTTTGTTCTTTACTGAAACGGCTATTTGGTTTCTTTAACTGAAGTGAAGTTTCCAATGACTTTAGTTCTCAATTCAATGGTTGAAGCGATAATCACCCATATTTATCGAAAATATTATAAATGACTGAGGAATATATCTTCAACCATATAATAGTGATTTAGAAGCACCTATTTTCTGTATTTCAGAGACAGTTTGGAATAAAGAGTAGCTAATTATCATTAACATTTGAAAAAAGTCAAGTAGCAAGACATTCTCTATAAATTACAATTTCCGGAATGGTATAATTACGAGGAAGTCAACAAATTATTATAATTAAATAAATTTGATTATACGAGATCTGGGAATCGGAATTTCTAAAAATACATTGAGAAAAAAATGTATTAAACCATTTACTGTTTTTACCTTCTTTATTAAAAATATAATATATTTGAAATAATTCAAAAAATAAAGCATATCTGAAAATTTTTGAATAGTTAATTTATACAGATGTATTAAGCAAGACGAATAAAATATAACTATTTTTTTATTTCCCTTGGAATGACAAAAATAACTTATTTTTTGTGTTGCGTTTCCTAAGTGATTTTCGTACTTTTTAGAAAGCAGAACTATTGTTAAGTTTAAAAGAATTGCTGACATCATTTTTTAAGTACTGTAAAAAAAAATAGAATTATATTTACTGAAGAAATTCCTTTCTGGGCCAGCTATTAAATTAATTGCTTCCTCTGGGCTAGTTTTTAAATTTAAGCTTATTTTATCGATAGGTATTTTTACTTAATACAAAGTACCGATAAAGCTAAAAACTAATGATTGAAAAAAAAATTTAAATATTTTGTGACATCCCATAGACAAACAGTTCATTTAATGTTCATCATTAGTTAAATCTCTTTTGTTAGATTAGCAAACATTTTGATGATCCACTTAATAAGTAATGCAATATCTTGCATTAATCTTGGATCGCAGATCATAAAGGAACTTTTTCTTTCTTATAATTTTTATTTAATGCGAATTAACATTCCGATTCAGAGTGAAAATTTGATATAGAGCATGAGGGTTTTCACTAATGATTTACTAATTAACTAATTAAGTTTTTCTTTTCCAAAGTATTTCATTTTTTATGCTTAATAATCTAATATTATAATTAACTGTTAAAATATAATAAAGTTTTATAATTCTTTTCTACTTATCAATATCGAAGTTATACGTTTTTTATTTAATAGAAAAATATATGACCAACCTATATTATTCAAGATTCAGACGTGAAAAGAATTGAAGCAATTTCCACTCAAAGAAACTTTAAATGAAATCACTTTGAAAACTTAATTTTCTGCCTTTTTATAGTTTATTATTCGAAGTTTTTCACATAAAAAACTGAAAACAGCATTAATAATCATATGTATAACCACATATCATCGCGTATTTTTCATATTATGGCAGAATATCGATATTGCATCGAAAAATACCAAATTTGCACGCGCGTGTAGGGACATTAGTCGGACTATGTTTAATGATGAGTGTTTATTTATAGTTGCGTGTTAATAATCTTCCTTAGATTTAATTGATGCTGATACGAAAAGTGTCTTCATGTAAAGTGATAGAATTCAAAAGATTGTTAAGATATAAACATTCACGGAATAGAACAAAAGCATTTAAGAAATAGAGTAAAATAAAGCTCTTTCATTTTATATCTATAACCAATACCTTCAACAGCTTCATAAGCTTCATAGATCTAATTTAATTCTAAAATAACTAAAGCGCCTTTTGAATGGAAGGATGTTTGGTTATTCGGATGTCTGGTTCATGCTAAAACCATGTTTAAACATGGTTAATCATACGTTTAGATAAAGATTAATGTAAAATACAGAAGGGCTGATAAAAGTTATGTAGTTAAATTTGAAACGGTGTCAACTTAAGAAGTTGGCAAAGTAAGTCGAATAAAAGCTTTCATTCAAAGTAGAAAACTGAAAATGAATAACGAAAGATACTTGATTTCAAACAAAAAATAAAATGAATGCATTTTAAATATTTGTGATAAAAATTAGCTCCTTAAAACCTCAAAGATGTTTAGGTGGGGTTGTTCTCGAACCATATCTTGAATAGTTAAGAATAAAGAATAAAAACATTCAATGCGATGTTATCAAAGGTATGTTTTTATGAGTAAAAATGATGTACCTTTGAGAAACTCGCTAAATTCCAACAAGATGTGCCTGTTTTAGCTTACATAGAAGGGAAAAGGGAAAAAAATATGTTGCTGTTCTTATATTGATTCGTATAAATATGTTTGGATTTTCAGACATTCCTTTCGAGTTTGTACAATTATTTTTATTTTTCATTTACTATTAATTTAATTATTTGTCTTTCTGATATCTACTGGTCAGCTAAGATTAGGAAAGAAACTCGGAAAATGGATGATACTTAGTTGACATAAAAGGAAGACATCTAATTTAATCGTGTACAGTTCAAACTACTAGAGATGCTTTATAATTCAATTAGAAAAAAATTATTTCCTGTCTTTATACAATAAGTTATATGCAAACATTTTTTTTCTTTTTAAAGCAAAGTTATTGCGGAAAAATACAATGAACAGATTCATTAAGATTTTCATTCATTTGGTTCCGAAATACGACAGCAAATGAATGGCTGCAGTAATTACAAAAACAAAGAATCTTCTGTTGCCTTAATCTCCAGATCTTTTGGAAAACACCTAAACACATTTTATTTTCGAAGACCGAAAGGAACCCATTAATGAGGAGTCATTTGCTTTCTCATCTGAAACTTGTGAACCTGAAACTTCATTGTTCTTCGGTAATTAGTTTCAGCAAAGGAAGGGCAGATCATTTAGGAAGGCTCACTTCACTGACAGCAATTTCTAAAGCAGCAACCAAATGGAGAGAACACTCACTTAGATACAGCTATATTTAAACTTCGCAGTATGGACAATTCTATGACACTTTATCGTCAACGTCGTTAAAAGATATCATTCTCTAACCATAGATTAGGACCATGAAATTCTTTTGGTGAAAAATTATTGATCATGAGAATAATTTTATTTTTTTAATATTTTTGATTTTATTTAAATCAAAACTTTATATGTATATATATAAAGCTTTCTATTTTTAATATAATTTGTCTTGTATTAGAGTATTATTTTAATTTTTGTATTTTTTAAAAATGGTTTTGTTAAATATATATATATATATATATATATAGAACAACAACAAAAATTTTGGAAAATGCAAAAATTAAATTACTACACAAGTACAAGAAAAAGCATATTAAAAAGAGAGAAACCTATTTCTGCATTCGCGCAAAAGCTGCATCAACAAAAAAGAACAATATATCAAAACATAAGGAACAAAAGACAAAAAATCAAAAACATACGAGAAACATAAGACAAAAATTTAATAATTTGAAAAATGTCATGGCAAGCCGCTCGTCAGGAAGAGATGCCCACATATGATATTAAAAAGTGCTTTTTCTGATAGCGACATACGAAAAATATAAAGAGTTTTGTCGCTATCCCCTCAAAAAGCACCCACTATGAAGATTCTGTAATAAATGAAATACACAAAAAGACTGATTACAAAATCGAAAGCCAAAAATCAGAATATACAAAGCTAGGATAAAAACAAAATATAACATAGAAATATTCGCAAAATAAGAAAACTTGCCACCGCTGGAATTCGAAAAAAGCCACCGTACTAAGAAAGAATTTTTCGAAGTTTTAATTAAAATTTAAATTAATTAAAAATTACCTAAATTTTAACGTTTTTCCTCAAGGACTTAGGAATCTATCATCGCACAAAAATAATTTTTACATCATGTTAAAGATAAAAAAATTAGTATTCTTATAACATCAATTGAAAGTTTCATGCAACATTCTGTTAAATTTTATTAATTTTGATAAAGTTTTCAAACAAAATTTCCAACAATTTTTTTATTCTTTTCTGCAGACGATCGTTTACAGTTTGGAGCATGCTCAGAAGAGCTCCTTCACCGATTATAAGAAGAGAAACATTATTAACTGAGAACTAGTGATGGCGAGTTGCGTTTCGAAAGTTATTCTTGTCGGAATTGTGAGGTGTAATTTGAAATTTTTTTTGTAAATTTATAAATTAAATCATTTTTTGAGAGCGGCCAGAAGAAATTATTTGAATTCCATTAATAAACGACTGAAAGATGCATTTTCGACGTAATCACATTAGACCTGAATTTCTTCACTGATATTTCATATTCACTGAAATTTCTTATTTGTTATTCTTTTGTCTAATTCTGAGTTTTGTAGACTGCAACAACGCAACTATCGGCGACTTTCAGAACTATTTTTCACATAATCTTTTTCCCATATCGTCATTAGTCACCCTACCAAATTTCGTGGCATTTTAGCTCATAGATCGAACTACAGATGGCTCTGAGTAGTGTCAGTTTTAAAACAAACACCCTGTATAAAAATTCCAGTTCAATATATTGATATTCAGAAAGTTATCGGTATTGTAACGAAGTGAATTTCGGTTGCTTCCGAAGAGAAACTAAATGATAAGGGATCTTCCACAAACTAATATTATTTTAACTTGAATCTTCGAATAGTTATCGTCGAAATATAATTTAAATAATGCATTTAATTCATAAGTATATATGGTTATTTAGGATATTCAACTTTCATAAAATTCAATATTGTTGTTCGAAGTTTGTATAAGTTGTCCTATATATATGCTTCAAAGTTAGAAAAGAAAACTTAAACTACGTTTCTCACATGTGCAGTAAAATAATATTTACAACAAATGCTTATATTTCCTCTCATATTAAGGTTCTTACTTCAAATTTTAATACAGATCTTCTCAAACACATTTTGGAATATTCTGTAAATGTCTTATAATTTGGTTGAAAACTCTGCAGGTTATAAGCAAAAAACAAGAAGATAATTTGGGATTTTTAAGAAAACCTTTATATTCTTCCGGAATATTCGTTCTATTTTTAAGAAAATAAAATCGCGTATATCAATCAAATTCACTAATGAAAGTCGCAAATCTCTATCAGATTTGTGATAAATGGAGGATCACAGATTCTTTGCTATCCATAAATATCTGCTCAGTCCTCTATATACCCTAGTGACCAAGTCTTCATTGTAAAATGTGAGTTCAAGCCCCTACTTTTCATTGCCAAAATCCAAAGAAAATCCATCCAGCCTTTTGGTAATATGTGTTAATGCTAAGGTGTTCACAATTTTCTGTCACCCACCTGTATATATACATTTATGATTTGAAACTTACCCCACATTTTCAAGATACCATAGCAAAAATTTTCATCTCAAACATAATTCCATCCATCTAATGCTTCAAATTATATTTGAATAACGAGAAATAATTAAAATAATTTGTCATTAATTTGAAGAATTTGAATTATGTAAGCAACTTTCTAAGGAAGCGAAACAAAAGTCACAATTCCTGTAAAAAATATGTTGTTTTCTGCCTTCGCTTATATATATATCTTAGCTTTTTCTTAATACATATGCTGAAATGATAATACTCGTCTTACAATTCCTGACATGTCTTGTTTTATGATAAACTAAAAGTATTTAAGAATAAAATAAATCATATTGTTAGCACTAGATAAATTTCTACATCTCGTGATTAATCAAATGACGGTATTTCCTATTAGGAAAGCATCAAATTAGTCTCTTTTCATTTGTCGTGATTGGCAGAGCCGAGCATTGTTGCAGAAATTAGAATCAATCAGGAAACTGCTTTACCGAGATCGATATGTAACAAATTCCGAGCAGAAGATAATTAAATTAACTGACAAGCATAATCCTTCAGTAATCCCAGGCAATGGCTGACTCTAATACTGACAGTCTCTCTGTCGTCAGGCTAAATTAAAACTGGCTCTAGCTTCAGATTTAAAAGGTTCTCGGTCAGCAGGGTTGGTATAGAATTCCTTTCAGATACACAATTGGAGATTATGAATTGGCTTTAGATGTATTTATGTTTATTAAATATGTTGTGAAATCGGTAATTAAACGAAATAGATAATGTGTCACTGAAATTTCAGAAAATAATTCTTATCTAAATAGTGGAAAATTTATAGTTTTATAACTCCGAGATAACTATAGCGTGTTATTTCTGTTACATCTAGAAATTTCTCGTAAACATTATACTTATATCTAGTTTTTTATTAAAAAAAGCGTTTATTAGTAACAGTAGACATTAATATCTATGAAAGAGGAATAAAGATTTTAATCTCATAAAATAAACTGAAAACCTTGTTTAAGCGCTTTATGTAAATAGTTAGATTTACATTTACGTGAGTCTTTGGAATATTACATTATGGAAAATTCTTGAGGCTTCTAAAATTGGCAAACAAATTAAATGCATTTAACCTTTAAAATCTCTTTTCATGGGTAAAATTCCACTGCAAAATGTTTCATAACTACAATGTAAATTACTAATGCAATGTATCATGTTAAAAAGTGAATGTCTTAAATAATTTTATTTCATATATGTTTTTACTATTTCAGTATGTATGTGTGACACATATTTAGCATTTAATCTAAAAATTTTAAGGATTATTTACAACATTTACATAAAAAATATTTTATTAAAGTTATAATAGAAAATGACTTTCATTAATGCCTTCATTGAGCTATTGCCAAAACTAAGCTGGTGTTAAAATTGCATAAGCAACTAAAATGCATTGAAACAAATCAAGAAGTAGTGTTTAGATAATGTCCGCCGAATATGTGGTAGTCCGTGAAAAACATTTTTCCTGGGGAGCTATTTTACATCTTTACCATTTGCGAAATAATATTCATTAGTATTTACTAATTTTGAAATTATAATTTTTTCTTTTGAATTAAAAAAATAACTTGCTAGAATTCCCATTAATATTTCTAAGATGGAATTACAAATTAAAAAATATGCCAAAATGCAGAAAATATTTTCCAAAATCTACTTTTTAGTATATTAATTAAAGTTTTTTTCAACTTCTTTATTATTAAACTTATCTTTCTGATCCAAAATACACTTCAACCATATTCTCAGTTTAAATGTTCTTTTCAGTGAATCGGCAAAAGTATTTGATACTTCAAAGAAAATTACAAATTGAGAAGTGTTTGCTTTGTTCGGCTTACAGCTCTTTTCCGATCTATAAACTAAATCCCTCAGGATTCTATCACGCATTGTAAGACTTATACGCGAATTTTTTTGACACAATAACATCCATTCACAGGGTGGGAAATTGGTTCCTAGTTCAGCCTCTCACAGGAAACAAGCAAATAAGTCTCAGGTAAATAAAACATTTTTCTGTACACAAAGAAAGATAAGTTTTGTAGAAAAGAATATTAAACATGAACAGCTTCATGTAATTTTTTTATTTGAAAGGAAAGAATAAATTTAAGAAGATTTGAAAGAATTGAATTTTTTAAAAAATCTTTAGCCCTTATCTGTAATACGAGAATTTGAACGAAAATGGAAAATTCAATTTTAATTTCCGTATTCATTTTGATGAACGCTATATTTTCTAATTGAAATATACGTATATATTTATATATCAACCAAATGTAAAAAGTCATATCTTAACATACAAAAATAAAATGAACAGACTTATATATAATACGATACAAAAGTTTAATTTTTTTAGTTTATACCAAATGCAAAATATATTTTAAAAAGTAAAAAGAAAAATACTAAACTATCTATTACCAAAAAATAAAAATGATAAATATATATTAAGAACATATTGAAAATCAAAATATGTGTATGAACTCTGTTACTATCAATATTATTGATTAAAGACAACCCATAC